>NDXZ01000189.1:0-13600 GCA_003055125.1 Paykullia maculata
TATTAAATTATTTTTATTTTTTTTTTTTTTGCAAAATTTTCTAGGGGAAAATTTTGTGATTGAGTTTTTGTTAACTTTTTTTTAAACTTCCTTGTGAATAAATTTTGTAAATAACTAATAAAATTTTGTTTAATCTTCAGCACTAACGAGTGTTTTACCACTTTTTAGGATATAACAATATTGTTTATTTACACCAAAAACGAAGATTAATGTGGCAGGTTTTTTTTTTAATTCTATACAGTTTTAACTGCTCCCATTTTTAAATATTTAAATAAGTTTTTTACAAAACAAAAATATACTACATTCTAACCGAGTCATCTTTTGAGTACATTTTGGTTTGCTTTTTGTTGTTATAGAACATTATAGCAAGTTTGTTTGTTAAGTCTTTTGTTTTGTTGTTAAGAATATTTAAGGCGCCATAATAAACAAAACTAATAAATTTGTTTATCAAAATAAAATTTAATTTCCTGATGTATATGCCTATTTAGATGTTTAAATAAAAATAAAATATTTTAAACATTTTTTTCATGCCATTAAATAATTTTGATTTTCCTCTCTAAAGTGTTTTAATGTTGCGGTTTACTGACTACTTTTATGGTTGAATAAATTTTTAATGTGGAAGGTGGATAGGGGGAAAAACAAAACTGTGCAACTATATAACTTGTTATTGTTTTTTTTGTTCAAACTAAGAAGATGACACTACCTGTGATGTTGTTAGTGGTAGCGATAAAACAACAACTACCATTTATACCAAAATATAAAATAAAAAACAAATACAAATATATGTATTTGTATTTGTATATGACCCTCTAAAATGCCATTTGTAAATATTTTAACCTGTTTTCTTCTTCTCTACATTTCTTGTTTATGTGGTAAAAGAAATCAAATGACTTTCTTAATATAATATAAATAAAACGCAAAAAAAAAACAGAAGAAACAAAATCAGTGAAATGAAAAGTCAGTAAAATGGAAAATAAACTTACAAACTTGTTTAGATTTATTGCCGTGTAGGTATGTATCAAAAATAAATAAAAATGTCATTACATCAAGACCAGTATTTTTTGCAGAACATTTTTAATGAATGAAAATAAAATAGAATTCTTTTTTTTCAAATAAGACAAAAAAAAAAAAGACGAGAAAACATGATACACAAATATTTTTGCCTAAAAAAATAAAATTTTAAATATTAAAGAAAATAGATTTCTTTTTTTTTAATAAACTAATACATATATGTATGTATATGTATGTATGTATGAAAAAAAAACAGATATAAAATACTTTCTCTGTTTACATGCTATATGTTTGAAGTACAAATATTAAAATAAATCTTTAAAGAAGTTTCACTTGTTTTTTGTTGCTGTTCAAACGTATGTATAATTAAAACAAGTTGTTGTTTATTTTAAACCAAGAATTCTAAATATTTTTTTGCCATTAATGTCAGGGCTGTTTGGTTGTTAAGTGTTTTTAAAAAAAAGCTATAAAATATATTCAAAATACAGACAACATTGCAATAAAATAATTTAACATAATATATAATGAAACCAGTTACTTTTGAAGAGTTTAATTCAAGCACTTAATCTTTATAATTTCGATTCATTAGAAAATGTTTTATAATTTTAACAAGTCAATGTCCATTTTAATTTTGAACATCATGACATACAATATTTAGTCCTTTTTCAATTTAATAATATTGTTTTAATGTTAATTTAAGATTTAATTAACACAAATCAAGAGCTCTATATTCGGCTGTGCCAAATCTTTTATACCCTTACCACGTGTATGTTTGTATGTATCTATTTACATGTCCGAAAGTAAACTTAAGTTTTTATGATATAAATTTTTGTCCATATAGGTTTTTCAAATATATCTTTGCGAATTCTGAACCAATTAGTCAAATTTTTTATTCCAAAAATCTCAGCCAGTTTCCAATACTGATTTTCTCGGGAATATTTTCAAAAGTTTGCTACCACATAAATCTCTGGGTGACCTATGGGATCTACGAAAAGTTGATTTCAACCAACACACGGACAGACGGACATGGTTAAATCTACATCCCTATCAATAGGGATCCAGAATATATATCTATACTTTATGGGGTCGCAAAAATAAATATTGTAGGAACTACAAACGGAATAAGGTAGAGGGTATAAAAACACAAAGTAGTGCAAAGCGTACATACGTATTGACAACCTACATATTAAGTATTTTGTTTCAGCACATAATTAACGCTTATAAAGGGTAATTTTTTAGCATATTTTCTGCTTGGCAATATTGTTTTTTGCAGCTCAGCTGTTTTCGTGTAACATGTTACTGTTAAACTTGTTCAGTTGGTCTATAACTTAACCATGAATCGACTTACAAACGGACAACACTTGCAGATTATTAAATTTTATTATCAAAATTCATGCTCGGTTAAGAAAGTGCATCGTGCACGTGCGACGTATCCATTCTGGTTGAATGGATACGTGAACAAGCAAAATTGCCGTATTTGGTGTGAAGAGCAGCCAATGCATCCCGAAAAATGCACTGTTTGGTGTGGATTATGAGCCGGTGGCATCATCGGACCGTACTTTTTTAAAGACGGCGAAGGTAGGAACGTTACTGTGAATAACGAGCGCTACTGGGCGATGATTACAAATTTTTTTTTGCCCAAAATGGAAGAGCTGTAGGCAAATTACGACATTTATTATCGATCGAAATTTTGTTCCAACGTGCGAGTTTTCTTTGCATTTGATATAGGAATTCCAATTAGAATTTTTTATTTTCGATCTTTATCGAATGTTGTAATTTGTCCCCTGGACTTGGCTGACATGTGGTTATAGCAAGACAATGCTACATGCCACACAGCACACGATTGAGAGGCGAGTTCGGTGAACTGTTTATTTCACATTCAATTAGCCGCCTAGATCGTGCGATATAACTACTTTAGATTATTTTTTGTGAGGCAATGTTAAGGCTCATGTCTATAGGGACAAGCCCGCAACGGTTAACGTACTCGAAGCCAATATTGAAGAATTTATTCGTGAGATACCGGCCGATATGTTGGAGAGAGTATATAAAATTGGACCCAGCGTATGAGCCATTTGAGGCGTAGCCGCGGTCAACATTTACATAAAAACATCTGTAAATATTGAATTATATAGATCGTTCTGTCGACTTAAATAAAGATTTCATAAATTTCTCTACATTTTATGTGTTTCTTTAATCGAATCCGAAAGTTCTTAAAAAACCACCTTTTACAAGCTTATGTTTGTTTGAGTGTGTCGTTTTTTATTTAAGTAAAACAGAGTTGTGGTTTTGTGCCTTTGCTGCTATATTTAGACAAGAAAACTGATTATTATAAATTCTTTTAAAGAATATTATAGGTACATTTAAAATAATAATAAATATAATTTGTATTTAATTGCTTAAACAAATGTTTCTTAAAAGAGAAAATTTATGGAAAGTTAATTTATTTTTGAATTTAATAAAAAATTGTCTACAAGTATTTTGATAAGGTTTAATTTAAGCAAATGATTTAAAAATGAAAAACTTATAAAAATATATTCAAATAAAATTGAACGAAAAAAACTTGCAATTGAACTCAACACTCTAGTGTAATAATAATGGTAATAATTACAAGTATAATAATTACTAAATAATTGTTTTTTTTTTCTTAAAATAAACTTAACAAAATTAAACTTATTACAAAAAAAAATATAATAAATTTTTATAATAAAATTTGAAATTACTGTAATAGTTGTAACCTGGTCTAATGTGTTTTGTATGGTCTAGACCAGCTCAAAACCCATATGAAATGCAATTAAATTTATTTACGCACCACTGCACTTTTTGTACAACTAATGGCATTAATGGCATGAAAATAGAGCCAACAATAATCATGCAACAAAAGCTGCATAAAATATATAAAAACAAACATATGAATAAACACAAACAATTCAGGTTTCTTTTCAAGCTAAAACTGTAGCAAACAAAACAAAGAAAAAATAACTAAAATTGTTTTTGAAAGGTTGTCAATTTTAATTTAAAAAAAAAAAATAAATTGTTATGAAATTTTAAAACCCACACATTCAGTTTATATATTCTACTGTAATTTTTTTCAAAAAATTACTGCAACTCCCTAAAAAAATACCAAGAATGAATCAAAGTTTTATTAAAGAAAAAATTCTTTTAACATGAATTGTTAATAAAATAAATATTTTTAAATACATATGTATGTATGTGTTTAAAACTTTAAGTTAAGACTTATGAACCTTGCCAATATTTCTAAGTACTTGTACTACTTTGTTTTGTATTTTTTTTTTTTATTATTTATTTTCAATATTTTAATAAAATCAAAAATATATTGTTATTGAGTTTCTAAGGTCACTTACATACGTATTAAGGTGCAGACTTGTCAGTCATTTATCACCTACCTTTTTTTAAAATGTACTTACTAACAATGGCAAGTGAAAAATCATGGTTTATGAACCCATTGTGCGTGGTTTAATTATTGTGAATCAGCATTATTTTTACTTTTTTTTTTAATTTTGGCTTGAGTTCAGCCATTACGCAAATATTGCTTAGACAATACAAGAATTAAAATTTTTAGTTTCAACTCAATGTAGTTGATTGAATTCACCTTCGAAGCAATTAAATAAAGAAAAACCCAATAATATTGCTGGGTAGAAAAAATGTTTTAACACATGTTGTGTAATCGAAAATCAACAACGAATTTTTGTTTTTTAAAAAAAATATTTACAGAAAAAATTTTAATAAATTTTCAAATAAAACAAAATTTTGAAAATTAATAAAAATCGTTAAAAATATGTTTTTTAGAAAATAAATTTTATATCAAACATTTTTTTTTAAATTCCTATTAAGAGTATATTTTCGATAAATTTTCTTAAAAAAAGTATCGTATTTTAAAAAAGTTTAACTGATAAAATTTTGATGAATTTTTATTTTATAGAAAATATTTAATTTACTTAAAGTTTTTTTAAATTTGTAATCGTTTTTGTAAAAGTAACATTTTATGAAAAAATTCTTAATTTCATTGTAATTTATAGAAAATTTCCAACTAATATTTGATATATTTTTAAATCAAATAAAATTCTTCTCTAACCTTTTAATTACAAATTTTATATTTTATAAATAAAATATTTAATTTACAGAAGATTTAGGTTTTTAAAACTATTTTAGTTTTAAACAGTTTTTATTGATGAATAAAAAACTTCTTATAATTTTTAATTATAAGAGGATAAAGGAAAACTAAGGATGATTTTTTTTTTTATAAATGTTTAATCATTCTTAAATATTTTTAAGGTAAAAAGAATTAGTTAACAGAAAATTTATATTTTTCAAAAATTTTAAGAATTTTCTCTTTAAGTTGAAAATTTTTTTGCGAAGTATCTATTTTGGATAATGTTTTTAAATTATTCGGAAACTTCAAAAATAAGATTAAAAGTATAATTTTATTCATTTTAACAGGAAAAACTTAATTTTTTCTAATAAATTTAAAAAAATTAATTTTTTTACGAAAATATTTTAAACTAGTAAGAGCGCTATATTCGGCTATACCGAATCTTATATACCCTTCACTACGTTCTCTATGTGTGTTTATTAGTAAATTTTTTTTAAAATACACAAACATTTTTTGATCTTTTTTTTCCAATATAATAATTTTTGTGTTAAAAAAAACAAACCAAAAAATATTTTTTTGCTAATATCTCGAAAAAAAATTTTTTTTTGCTTAAAAATCGAAAATTTTTTTCTTTAAAATTTCCCAAAAGAATTTGTCTTACACATATATATTAAATAATTTTTAAGACTTTCCTATCTATCGACTTCCCTATCTATAAGGATCCCGAATATATATACTTTATAGGGTCGCAAATGAATATTGAAGAAATTACAAACGGAATGACAAACCTATATATAACCTCACCACATGTGTGTGTGTGAAGGGTATAAAAAAAAATTATTAAAGACAATTTTTAAATTTTATTAAAAAAACTTTAATAACTTTCAGTTCATAAATTATACCTAAAATGAAAAATATACATTTCTATAAAGCTTCAATTATATTCCGCTTTTAGAGAAAATAAATACAATACTTTTGCATGAAAAAAACTTATTTTATTAAAAAAAAAAAAAAATTGTTAATAATTTTTAGCTAAAATAACACTTATTTATTAGTTTAAAGATAAACAAGTTCAATAAGTAATAAATATGACAATTATAGGTCTGTTTTAGTTGCATAACAAAATAGTCCGAAATCGCACAAATTAGTCCAAAAGCGTTTCAGATAACAATTTTGTGCAATTTTGACTGAAAATGATAAAGTAAAATTTTTCCTTTCCTGTTCAAAGTTGTACGAACTTTTTCTTTGAATAAGTTCGGACTAGAATTTAATTATCAGCTATTTTTTGTTTACATTTAAGAAACAAAAAATTTTTAAATAAAGGAAAAAACTTTTTATTTAAAATTGATTAAAAAGCAAAATGGAAGATTTTTCAAATAAACTTGAAGTTTTGAACACGATTTAAAGTTCCAGAAGAACATGCAATATTTACTTGGCTTTCCATTTTGCAAAAAATTATAAATAATTTTTCACATAATAACAGGCTTTTACTTTTCTCAGTTTACTTTTATTCACATTTTACAGCTGTTGCCAACAATGCAAATGTTTTGCATTTTAAGCGTCTAAAATCACTAAAATAAAATTTATTTGAGAAAGTAAGCAGCATTGGTATTTCAAAATCTTCAATTGTGATTTTTTGCGTTCCAGCAATTTTGAACAACTTTGTCACATTCAGAGAGTAATTTCCTTTTTTACTCTCAATAGCCCGGTTTGTTTTGTTATGCACCTGGAACAGACCTTATATAAACAAATATGTTTAATAAATTTTAAAATTATAAAAATTTTTCGTGTAACTTTATTTAAAAAAACTGCTTATTAATAATTTTGAATCCAAAATAAATATCAAATTGAAAACTTTATATCATGTTTTATTACAGCTGCTTAATTCGTTTGAAGCTGCCACTAAAAATTTTAGTAAAAGTCCAAAATATATTTTCTTAGTTGTGTTTTTTAGTTAAACTTGTTGTTAATGTTTTTCAATTTCTTCATATACCATGGAGTACGAATATTTTCGTTACGAAAGTATAAGACACCATTAATAGTTTCCTTGGAATTTGTTAAGTTTATATTCACTTTTATCTTAAATTGAAATAGGGTTTCGTTGTATTTGTATGCTCTGGCAAAGTATTATAAACAGACTTGCTATCCCAGCCAACCGCATCGCGTAATTGGCCTGTCAAAGATATTCAACTCCTTAAATATTTAAAATACTTTTTTGTGTATAATTTCAACTGAAAATTCTCTGCTTTTAAAGAAAAAACACCCTTTTGTATTTGAGGCAATAATAGGAAGGGTATTACTAAGAAGGTGATGTATTTGAAAAAGTTCCCAAAAATTTGTATGAAATGCAAACATTTTTTTTCTCTCCTTTAAAAAATTTTCTAGTCCATTTTAAGTCAGTTTATAACGAAACACTTCTAGTAAAACTATTTAAGAATTTTGTTGTTATGGCTTGTGGCAAGAAGAATATTTTGTTTTGACATAAGGCACAACCATTAAACCATGCAAATCCCTCAACCGTTTTTCTTTTTCATTCTTTTTTTGTTTTGCAGCAGTTGATGTTGTTTTTATTTTTGCAAGTATTGTAAGTTAAAGTTTTTATTTCAACTTTTAGTTAAACTCTTGGTTTGGGCAACAACATTTTTGTATAGTCATACAAACATCCATGCATATATACTTATATGTATACATATGTATATGTATAAGTAAAATGCTTTTTGCTGGCTTTTGGCTTATTTCGTTCTTCTTTTATTTTTCTTCTTACAATTGTGTTTTATTTTGGCTATAATAAACTTAGTATAAGATGTATTGTTAGTTTGGTCGTAAGATGAGTTTAAGTACATTTAACTGTGACTGTGTATGTGTCTGTAGCTGTGTAAGTTTGTGTGTGTGTGGCTGTGTGTTTTGTTTTTCCTTTGGGCCATTAAAGTTAAAGACTTTTATTGCATTTAAAAAAGGGTTACTGACATGAACCTTGAGTTGGTGAAAATAAAAGAAACAAAACCAAACAACTGCAAAATACAATAACAAAAGATGCATTTGTTTCTGTATTTTGTTTTTTTTTTTGTTAACATTTCCTTCTTAACTCTTCTTTCGTCATTTACTATGGCTTATAAGACAGTAAACTTGAGATGTTTTTTAAAAAATATTGTCTTGTTTCATTTGTTTATTTTCTTTTCAGTTTTTGTGTGTCTAAAAACCATTTGTCTGCTTAGTGTTTGTTTAGCAGCCATATTTTTTCTTTTAAATATGTTTTTAATAAACAGCTGCTTTATTTTGACGTTTCTATCATTTTTTAAATTAATTTTACTTACAAACTAAAAAGCTTTTGAAAGAGTTTTTAATACATAATACCCTCTGGCGACAAAGTTCAGTTTAATTCTATTAATAATTTGATCTGTGTTGTTATAAAAGTCAAATGACTGTCATCTAAATTTTAAAAACCCATTTTAATTGCTTATTGACCCTGAACAAGTGCAAACGTTCGAAAATGTGCAGGTTTTCTATGGTTTTTTTTTTGTAACAATATGTTAGAGTATTTTAAATGGTTAAATAAGTCAAATGTAATTTTTCATATGTATTTATCTTTATTAATTGTTGTTTTCATTATTAATTTTTTTTTTTGCTTAAGATGAAGGTCAAAATGTGTACAAATAAAAGACAATAAAACAGGTTTAATTTATAATTTATTAGTTTTAAAATGAAATTTAGATCATGTGTACAAACATAATCAATAAATTGTTAACAACACGTTTGTAAGTATTTTGAAATCATGTTTGTGGTTTAATAAACAAATGACATGTAAACAACCAACCATGTATTTGATATAAAATGACTTGGGTTGCAAATGCCAAAGCATATCCTTTTTAAGATTTTTAATGCAGATATTTGTAAAAAAAAAATGTTGAAAGAAAACATATGGGCAAATCCTGCGTGACGCAAGCTACATTCGTACGCGTTTTTAGATTAAAATATAAAAAAATTTTGATCTTTCAAAAGAGATACCTTTAACTTATACGTAGTGTTAAGTGGGATTTTATTTGTACCCTCGAATGGCATAAAACATAATTTTGTAACAGGTATTTGTTGGGAAATAATTGATCACAAAGTTTCGTGACGCACGCTGCAAAAAGTAAAAGTAACTTTTAAGTTGGAGGGTGTTTTCGTAATTTTTAGCGAATTTTGCGAAATAAAGCACAAAAAACCTAAATCCTTTAAGAAAGATGAGTATAGGAGAAATCTAAAATAACTTAATTGGAGGCAAAAAAAAATTGTAGTTTTTTATTAACAACCGTGAACCCTTTGTGACGCACGCTACGTGACGCACGTCACATTTTTTCCACTAGAGTAATTCCATGTTTATTTTTACCAGATGGTTTAATAATGCACGTATATATTGAAAATGGTTTTATTTCTTTTAATTTTGATAAACAGTGGCAACCCCGTAGCTTTGAATTATTGAAAATATTGCGGTGGAGCCTTCATTTAAAAGGTCATAATTTTTGTTGTGTTTAAGATTAAGATTAAAGATTTTTGATTACAGTTGGCAAGATGACAAGGGTTAAGAAATTTAATTTAAAAAAATTTTTGTTTGTAAAAAATAAATCATTTTTTTTTAATTTTTTAATTATTTTAAAAAAAATATATATTTCCAAATTTTTAAATAACTTTTATACAAAAAGCTACACATATGGTCTAAGTATCCAGATATTTTCAGAATGGTGTCTCTAATAGTTTTCAAGATATTAAAAATATTAAGATGCATGTTTTTATTACTTCGTCATACAAACTTCATTGGGTTCGTCACAACACACTTTTTTTAAAAAGCTGCCAAAGTTAGATGGGAACATAGGAAAAATGCGAAACAGAGCTTTTAGTAGAAATGAATGCATATATTTTTGTATACCTTAGTGTTTTTTTACCGCTGTAATTTGCCTAACACCGACGTTTGGTAGACTGTTTCTAGGATTTGCCCATATCCGTCTGCCATGTCCGTCTGTCCGTCTATAAGTCTGTTGAGATCAACATTTCTCAGCCACCCGATGTCGTACGGACCCGTTACTGGTATCAAACAATCAGAAATTTCCCACCGGTCCGTGCTATTGAAAATTATCAAAATCCGACAATTAACGAGATATAAGCAAAAAAAAAATTTTATACAAAAATTATCATATTTGCGTGTAAGACATGCTTTTTGGGAATTTTAAAGATATGGGCGAAAAACCTATATGAACTTAAATTAATATCAGAAAAAAATCTAAGACTTTAAATACCTTACACATAATTACATACATCAATACACGTTGTAAAGGGTATATACAATTTGGCACAGCCGAATATAGCGCTCTTACTTGTTTTTAAAGATGGTCTTTTAAATTGTGTACAAATTGTTTAATATACATATGGAACCAACAATTTTCCATTACCTTCATATTTTTACGCCTTTGTTATACAAACTAAATTTAATTATACCATATTACACAATATCCAATCGAAAGTTCCTCATCATTTCAGAAAGACAAAAGAAGACATATTTCAATTCATAAAATAATATGAACAAAAGCAAATAACAAAACCAAACTGGCAACTACCAAAAAAAAAATTACCTAAAGCATTTAATTATTACAAAAAGATATACAAATAATTATATTTAATTAATATACGCAAACAAATAAAATTAAAGTAAAACATATAACCTAAAAACCTAAACTAAAAAAAAAAGATTATGACTCATTTCGGCTAATTAATGTTAGTGAAAAAGAAATCCCAAAAAGCACGTGTTATATTTATTTAAATTGTTTATAAATAGCAACAAATATAAAAAGTTATTAAAATAGCTGTTTTTGTTGTTTATGCTTTCATGGTTAATATTAATGTTATTTAATCCATGATGAATTTCCGTTAAAATAATAGACACACACATTCCTACATATACATATGTACATATATTTCTATAAAACTAATAAACATCCGCCTGGGGATTTTTTATATTTTAACTTGAGCTTTTTACGCTTTTATTTTGGTTTTCATAATTTTCTTTTTTTCTTTTAGTTGACGTTAAATAATATATTTTCTTTATTCTTTCATATGTTTATGATAAAACGTGCTTGGCTTAAATAATACGTTTTGAATATAAAAGTCTCATTTAGACATGTATGAACATATGTCTAAATGTCTTGCTCATACATATTTATGTACTTTATAACGTCTTTCAGAAATAAAAAAAACTTTACTTCAAAGAATCGTTAAAAATCTTGTTTTCTTTTTTTTCTATTTTTTTTTTAAAGTAACTTTAACTAGAGACTTGAAATATTTCTGTAGTTTATTGGTATATCAAACAAAAGATTTAAGACACAAACTTGGCTTCTGTTAGAGTCTTTTGTTTTTGTTGTAGAGTGTGAACGTTAGAAGATATGTAAAAGTAAATTACACTTATTTCAGATAATATCTAGACTTAAATTGTTAAATATTTAAAAAGTGTTGATGTTAATTGATAACATTTAAATTATTTGACCATTAATTTAAATTCAAATCCTATTTTGTGCTTTTTGTTGTTGGACTTTTAAACAATATGCCTTATCAAATCGTTAACTTGATTTATAAACAGAACTGGTTTATTATTTTATTCCCACTTTTCTAAGTTCTTCACATATTTTAAATGAATTATTTGCCCTCTGGAAATATTATTATTTTTTCAAATTACCCGGCCAGGCTAAATAAACACTTATGCTTCTTATAATAGTTTCATTAATGTTGCAGCTATTTTTTAATTATATAGTTTCATGTGTGTGCTTTTTTCCTTTTACGTCTGTAAAAAAAATTTTACAATGTTGCTAAAGGAAACGCTTTTAAATTTGACCTAGATTGCTAAAGATAAGAATACATTTTATTCCTCCCCTAAGAAATGCTTGGCATAATAATTATATGGCGGTTTGTAGAGAACGTGCCAACGTACATTAAGTCTCTAGTTTGGTATTTAAATAATTTAATTTAATATTTAATTGGATTTTTATTGTGCAGAATTTTTTCAGTTTCATGTATTGTAGATAAAAGTTAATAAAAGCATTTTGAAGCAACGATATCAGATAAACTGTTTTCGCGCTAGAAAATGATAAATTTTTACTAAATAAATTTTATCTTTCAAGATTCATTAAAAAGTTTTTGAAATATTGATTTTAAATTGCGAAAATTTATGCAGAAATTTATTTGCTTGATCTCACTTGATTTAAATTTATGTCTGTTCTATAAATATAAAAAATTTTACATTTTAATTTTTTTGTTATTTTTATTTACACAACCTTTCCAATAAGAGTGTAATGATTTCTTTAAAGAAAAACATACTTATTGCTAAGGAAATTCAAAAGTTTTTTATTTAATGTGAAGTACAATCGATACAATTAAGTTCTAAATAGAACGTCATTCAAATGGTCTCCACGACTTCTTCTGCAGGAACGAATTGGATGAACCAAATTTTCGAGCACTTTTTCCACTAAATCAAGTCGTATGTCATGGATGGCAGATTCAATATTGACTTGTAAAGCTTGAAGAGAGTCTGGTTTATTTCGAAAGAGCAATGACTTGACTAACACCACCAGAAATAGTCTAATGATGTTAAATCACAACTTCTTGGAGGCCATTCAATATCACAATTTCTTTAAATAATCGAATCTCCAAACTTTTCTCCCAATAAATCAATTGTTGCATTTGCTGTGTGGCACGTAGCCACGTCTTGTTGGAACCAAATGTTGTCAAGATCAAATTGTAGACACTACAATGAATACAATGAAAAACAAATGACAGATCCTGACATATTACAAATGGCCGAAACGTCACTTCAAAATCATATCATCCCTATTGAAAAACCCGATATTAAAGGCGCCTTAAGACATTGTTTTATAAATATCAAAACAAAACTCGAGGAAAAGAAAAAATTTTTTTTATAAATATATTTTAAACAAATATTTGTCTACAATTATTTTTGTTTCCAAAAAATATTTTCGTATTTTGTTTTTGTTTAATTTTTGTTTTATTATCATTGTAAAGGGGAAAGACAACAAAACAAAAATTCCAGTAATGTGTTGTTGTAAAGCTGCGTATTTTACTGACACCTCTTCATTTTTTATGATAAGCAAAGTCATAACTTTAAGTGAATAAGTAATTATGTTTAGTTTTTGTGTTTTTAGTTTTATATGTGGTATGACAATTTTCATTCGTTAAACAATTTTTTATGAATTTAATTTGTTTATTTTTGATACATAATTTTTTGGGCTGATTTAGTAAAATTTTTGTCTAAATTAAAATAATATTCAAAATTTTTTTTTTACATTTAATAAGAATATTTGTTTTAGAAAATTCACTTAATATATTTTTTTTATCTGTTTTTGTAAACATATTTGTTTTAAAATCAGAAATATTTTTATCAAGCCTTTTATGAAAACATTTTTTACTAAAAAATAATCTTAGTTTTTTTTTTTTTTT
>NDXZ01000202.1:0-12523 GCA_003055125.1 Paykullia maculata
CATGCCAAATTTCATAAAGATCGGTTTAGCCGTTTGGGCCTGATTGCGTTACAAACAAATAAACAAACAAACTTACACCTCATTTTAATAATATATTTAGGGATTATACAGACTAATACAAGTTTTAGCCTGGTCATGATTTTAGGACATAGGCAAAATAAAAAATAATTCACTAAAGTAAAGCTCAGCTTCATAAAACAAAATTAGTATTTGGTGGGAAATACTTTATTTTGGATCACAGCAGCGCACCTCCTGGGTAAACTTTCAACTAAGGCCATACAACGTTCCTTTGTAATGGCATACCAAGCTTTTTGGATTTCTGCCCATAAATCGCTCAAATTTTTTGGCTTTACTGCTCGTACATGCTCCTTAACATCATTCCACAAGTTCTCAATTGGATTGAGGTCCGGGAATTGAGCTGGCAACTTCAGAACTGGGATATTGTTTTGCTCTAAGCAACACTTTACTAGGCGTAAAGTGTGGCTATTCCGGATTTAATATTTTTTTTTGACACAAGTCGTTTACGTTGTGCAATACACCCACGTAAGTTTTTCTCATTCAGACGTCATCTTATTGTCCTGGACGATATATTAATACCAAAATCGGATGAAATCTCATTTTTAATTTTACTTGAGCTTTTAAAAGGATCTTTAACAGCTGCTTTATAAATTAAGCTATCTTCTCTGGGTGTAGTTTTTCGGGCTCTAGGTTGCTGTTTTAAATTTTTAGTGGTACCATGTTGCTTGATGTATTCCAGTGCGTTGATCTTGGATCTGCAACATTTAATTAGCTTGGAAATGTCCATTACTGTTTTGCCATCAGTTGTCAATTGTAGGATCAGTTTTCGCTCGGCATCCGAACTCCAAGTACCTCTGGCCATTTCTAACTAAATATTTTGATGTATCCCAACTTAAAATGGAATAAAGTATTCATTACTTACCCATCAACTTCAAAAAACACCAAACAATCACATAAAAACCATATATTTTTAATATGTTTTAAATTCGCGGCCAGCTTCAAATGCACGTTTTTACAATAATGTTATAAAAATAAAAACAAAATGTAAAAACAAACAAGACCAAATAACGGTAATTTTTCTTAATATTACAGGGTACACTGAAAAATTAACTAGATCTAATTTCATATTGCAGGGTTGCAAAAATGTAAAAGTGTCTTAAATTCGTGGCCACCACTATATATATATATATATATTAGAGTTGGGCTTATCAGCTCTTTCAACTGACCGGTCTTTTTGGTTCAGCTGAACTAACTGAACTATGTCTGTCTTTTAGTTCAATAGTTCAGTAGCTCTGTACATCACCTTTCTTTTTGTTAACAACCTTATCTGAACGAAACAAAGCATATATTAACTAGTAAGAGCGCTATATTCGGCTATACCGAAATCAAAAGACATTTCTACCCTTCACTACGTTCTCTATGTGTGTATCTTAGTAAATTTTTTTTCAAAGAACACAAACATTTTTTTGTTGTTTTTCCCAACATAATCATTTTTGTGTTAAAAAAAAAAAAAATTTTTTTTGCTTATATCTCGAAAAAAAATTTTTGTTTGCTTAAAAATCGAAAATTTTTTTCTTTAAAATTCCCCAAAAGACATTTCTTCCACATATATATAATAATTTTTAAGTAAAGAAAAAAAATTTTAAAAAACGAGGTTATCGTCTTTTTTTGCTTATATCTCAGCCGGTTATTGATGGATCTTGCCAGTTTTCAATACCAATTTTTTCAAAAGTTTGATACCATATACAACCCTGGTTGACTTATGGGAGCTACGTAAACTTGATTTCAACATACACACGGACAGACGGACATGGCTAAATCGACTTCCCTATCTATAAGGATCCCGAATATATATACTTTGTTGGGTCGCAAATGAATATTGAAGAAATTACAAACGGAATGACAAACCTATATACATATACCCTCACCACATGTGTGTGTGTGAAGGGTATAAAAATAAAATAACCCAGAGACGGGAAGAAACGATTGCATGTTTGTAAGAAATATATGTTAATTTTTCAATTCTTTTCAAATGTGTAATAAACCTTAATATTTAACCTTTTTAAAAAATATTATTTTAAGATTTATGGCTTTAAATTGAATTTTACCTCAAATACTTTGAATTTGTGGTAGTTTTGCCTTTTGTTTAATTTTTTAACATGTTAGTTTTGCCAAGATTAATTTAAATATTTAATAGAATATAAATCAAATTTGATTATGCCTTTGGTAATTGATTTAGTGAATGGAAATTCCAAAAAAAAAAATTATATATTTTAAGAAAAAGAAGATTCCCCACGGGGAAACGAATTGCAATGGTTTTTAAATAAGAAATATTTATCATCCTTTAATAAAGTTTTCTATTTCAAAAAAAAAATGTTTTAATAATTTTCTTTTTGTTAAAAATGTATTCTTTAATGTTTTTTCATAAAAATATTTTTCAAAATGTTTTTCCAATTAAAGAAATTTTTCAATAAATTATTTTTTTACAGTATTTTTCTTAAAAATTTTGCTTTCCATACAAAGAACTGTGTATGGAGATAGCTTCTAACAAAATTTCTCTTAAGTTTTAAATAGTTTATATATGTGTACAATTTAATATTTATACATTTAACAAACTTAAATAAATTTCCATTTAGGCCTCATTTGTTTTTAAACTATTTCACTTTACTTGTCTCATATTTGCAATTTGTTGTTTTTCCTTTCGTATTATTTTTTTTTGAAAAATCAAAAAAATTTGTGATTTATATGCTTTTGGTAAAAAGCAGAAAAAACAGAAAATGATTGGTTTATGAAAACATAAAATACCATAATATTCGAAATTTATAAGGTCAATTTGTAAATTCGCTTTTTGTTATCAATAAGACCAAATAAAAACAAACACAACCACATACACAAAATATAAAATACAGGGTGTTTCTTAAAGCGGAAAACTTTAATTAAAATAAAGAGCTAAAAAAAATTTGTTTATAACCAAAAAAGTATTATGAAATATATTTTTTGGCGTCAATTGTTGCTGGTTTATCAGCATAAACCGGTGCCAACAGCGTGTAAGCCGCCCTAAACGGTACATTACGTGGATGTTATGGACTCCGTAAGGTCTGTTGTGAATTGGTTTAATTGGTTAAGTAGACAATGAGCCTCAACGGTAAAAACAATCCCTATATATATATATATATATAAAAGTGAAACTTTGTCTGTCTGTCTGTGTGTGTGTGTGTTAGTTATAGACTCCGAAACCGTAAAGCCGATCGGACTCAAACTTTGGCAAGTTGTTGTACACATTCCAGGGAGTGTTTATGGGTGGTAACTTTAAAAAAAAAAGTTGGCGGGGCTACGCCCATCTACATATACATAAAAAATGACATACGCCCATACAAAATAAATACTAATTTTTCAGCTACTTGCACTTGACCGATTTTTCTGAAACTTTGCCCACATATTGAACTCTCACGATTATTCAATTTCGTGATTTGAATAGTGGGCAGTGCCACGTCCATTAAAAAAAAGTTATAATTTTGAGGTACTTGCACTGGACCGATTTTTCTGAAACTTTGCACACATATTAAACTGTCATAATTATATAATTTCCTGATTAGAAAAGTGGGCAGGGCCACGCCCATAAAAAAAGTTATAATTTTGAGGTACTTGCACTTGACCGATTCTTCTGAAACTTTGCACATCTTTATAAAATTTTGCACATCGGTATTTCTCATCCTAGAAGGAACAATAGGCTATATATATTTTTTTTAATTTTGAGTGGGCGTGGCACCTCCCATAAAAATCTTTTAGTTTTTATGGTATAACTTGAAAACTTATTTACTTAAAGTCTCCAAACTTTGTGTATGTTATGCCAATGGTAATGAACATAGTTAAACTTAAAATGCACTTGAAGAAAAAAGTAGGCGTGACACCGCCCATAACTCAAATACATTTTTTTTAATATCTTGAGAACTGTTATAACCATGGTTTTAAAATTTTGTACAAAAATGTGGGGATCGGATAAGGGGTGTGACACCGCCAAAACAACCCAAATTCATTTTACAATATATCGTTAAAACTGTCACAGCTATGGTTTTAAAATTTAGTATAGTTAACTTTTAAACTATTTTTTTTATTCGAGCCAAAAACTGTGGGGATCGGATAAAAGGGTGTGGCACCGCCCATATAACTCAAATACATTTTACCGCATATCTTAAAAACTGTTATCGCTATGGTTTTAAAGCTTTGTAGGAGTAACTCTATTACCATTTCCCTCATTCAAGCCAAAAATTGTGGGGATCGGATAAAGGAGTGTGGCACCGCCCACACAACTCAAATACATTTTACGTCATATCTTAAGAACTTTTACAGCTATAGTTTTAAAACTTTGCATGATTAACTATATTGCCATTTCACTCATTTAAGCCAAAAATTATGGGGATCGGACAAAGGGCTGTGGCACCGCCCATACAACTCAAATACATTTTACCGCATGTCTTAAGAACTGTTACAGCTATGGTTTTAAAACTTTGTACGATTAACTCTATTACCATTTCCCTTATTCGAACCAAACATTGTGAGGATCGGACGAAGGGGTGTTGCACCACCCATAAAATATAAAAAATTGTGAGGATCGGGCGAAGTGGTCTGGCACATTTTACAGCATATCTTGGGAATTGTTACAGCTGTGGATTCAAAACTTTGTACGATTAACTCTGTTACCATTTTACTTATCTAAGCCAACAAGGCGAAGAGGTGTGGTACCGCCCTAATAACGGAAATACCTTTTATGGCATGACTTGGGAATTGTTATTGCTATGGTTTTAAAATTTTATACGATTAACTCTGATACCATTTTACTTACTCAACCCAAAAACTGTGAATATCAGATTAGGGGGTGTGGCATCCACATTCAACTGAAATATATTCTGTGGCATATCTTGAGAACTGTTAAAGTCATTTAACTGTATATGAGTAACATGAGGCAAATGAGGATAGGATCGGATTATGTTAAATAAATTTATTTTATGGCAATATATGTAGCTTTTTGATCCTTTAAACTAGTGTCCACCATAAAAATATAAAAAATATTTATGTACCTATATAAAAAACATTCATAAATTGTAACATGTAGGCTATCAACAATTCTCAGTGTAGCAAAAAAAATGTAGCTCTCTTTCAATTTAAATCAGGGGTGCTCATAGCTAAAACTGTGATTGTATTGGTGAGAGAGTCTCCCAGCAAACACAAAATCAACCGTTTGAAATATGATGACGGATCAGTAGAAAATTTAATTAGCAAAATGCAAATAAATTTCGAAAGTGTTAATTATATCAATTTCAAATTAAACACTTTGGTTTGCTGGGTAAGCATACGTGAAAAAAATAAAATAGCATCCGCCTCATATGTAGTCGTCGCTTGCTTTTCAACGACTAAATGAATGAGAATAAAAATATGTGTGAATTGTCTCCACACAATTGTGCAATGAAATGACCACCATTGATTTAAATAATGAAAAAAATTCCGCCAAACTATTTCTTTGTTGACAGCTAGCAAGCTACTAAATCAGGGTCGTGCAAGAGACCGCACCTGTGCGAATGCTCTCAAAATAATGAAAAGAGTATAAGAAATCATTTGTATTTTATCTTTTTTCTTAATAGACAACACTGACCAAACAGAATGGAAGAAATAACAAAAGCATTTAGTCTGGTTTGATCATTCATAGGAGTAGGTTATGTAGTCGCTTTGTTACTAGACAACAAAATTTTTAACATTGAATGGGAATATGCTTTTTTATTTGCCAAAAATTACTTCGTAAAGCTGAGTCCTTAGTATGCCAACACACGTTGATCCGTTATTATAAATTTTTTATAGAGAGGTATTATAGCTTATGTAATGGCGAGTATGAGAAATTATCAAATAATGATAGGGCGGAATAACTTAAAATTCAGTTCAAATTCAGTTGTAAGACCAGTGGTGAAACATTTTACAAATTTTTTTTTCAGTGGAATAAAAGGCAAACAATTACGCTCAAAAAAAAAACTGAGAGAAGCATAAATTGTGAATGTATGTGTTTGGACGACCCTGTACTAAATGTAAATTTCGCACACACGTACATTTTATGTTGTAAACATGGTTCGTTCGACATAATGAAAACAAAACACATGGATTTGTTTTTCTTAAGATTTTGTAGTGTGGTTATTTTATTTAAAATTTTTAAGCTTTTAACAGGAAAATAAAAGAAAAATTGGACTCTTATTAAAAAGGTAATAATTATAATAACAAATATACAAATTCAGTACAATATTTAATTTAAAAAATAAATAGGATAAAGATCATAGGTACTGCTTTTGGTCAATTTTAGGAATACTTGTGGTAGTAAAGTTTTCTTCTTTGGATAACCCGGGTTATAAATTTACGAAGAGAATAAATAAATACCCGCAAAACTTTGTTAGCTGGGTAAGCGTTTGCTGGACGCTGCTTTAAACTTCCTATTGTTGTCATATACGATTAAGAGATAAAAAATGTTTATTCCATAAGTATTTTACATACTTAATTGTCTCTTACCCCGAGCTACGTATAAGCAAAAAAAGACTACTTTTTTATATATTCTATTTTTTATCCAAAAATAATATTTACATATGTATGTATATGTAAGACATGGAAAATTAAAAAAAATGGACTAATTGGCTCAGAGTTCGTAAAGATATGAGCGAAAAACGTATGAACATATATGGACAAAAATTTATATATAAAAAAATCAGGTTTTCTAAGACTTCGTACATGTAAATACATCCATACAAAAAAATATATATACCTAGAAACACATATATCTATATATATATAAAGATGAAAAAAATTTGTTTGTATGTTTGCTTGTTTGTATTTTATAGCTGGCCCCACTGTTCGACCGATTTTTTTTTAATTTTTACTGCATGTTACTGATAGTCTCAAAAGAACAATAGGCTTAATTTTTTTGGGAAATTTTGGATGTCACGCCCACTTTTCATCCAAATATTCAATAGAGTAACGGTAATAATTGACAAAATAATTGATTCATCATCGTACATCCCAAACGCATGAAGTAATGAACATGAAATTTTGACTGTGGGTTCCTCTTCCGTTGTATAGATTCATTAAGAAGGGATTTTTGAAAATTAAATTATTTAGTGGTTAAAAAGGGGAAAAATCGGTAACCTTTTATCTTCTAAACCAAACAAGATTCAAAAAAAAGCATTGTATTCTACCCAAAAACTTAGCGGACAAGTGTCTATTACTTTCTTCATATTTGGGGGCCTAGGGGGTAAAAACGGGTAAAATTTATATATTGGTACTTTTTTGGGACCCCTTGAACTTCTAAATCAATAAACATAGTATTTGTGTTTTACTGTATTCGTCATCTCTCCAATAAATATGAATACTTTTTTGGTACTTTTTGGAAATTCTTACTTATAGGGATAAAAATTGTACTATTTTGGTACTTTTTTAATAAAATATTTTTGTGAATTTTAATAGAATTCACTTAAGCTTCTACCTCTATTTAGACAACTGTTTGGGAAAATTTAGACACTAGAACAGAAACTTAAAAAAGTTCCAAAACAGGGGGAAAAACCAGAAAATGCGTGTTATAGTAAACTACTAGGCCGATTTGGGTAAAATTGGAAACACGAATTCCATCAGACATACAATAATGTATGACATAATAACATTTTAACAACAATAGTGATGGGTGAGAGAAAGGGAAAAATTCGGGTTAACAGAGGGCAAAAAAGTACTTTTTCAACTTTTAGGGTACTTTTTATATTTTTTGAGTTTATGAGTCTAGAAACGTAAAATTAGGTACTATTGCTCTTAACTAAGAAAAAAATCATACCTTTGGTAAAAAGACGTTCGTCGGGTCAGCTCGTAATATATATAGGGATTATTTTTTGAAAAAAACGTGAAAAATATTTCATTTTTTACATGCTGTCAATTCGGAGGCTTGTAACTTTTTATGTAAATTAGCTAACTGTATGCAGCTTACTTAAATTTTTTTTAGAATTGAAGCAAAAATCTAATTGATATTAAAAAAATAAAAACTCGCCAGTTCAAAAAAAACATTTAAAGTTTGTTGTTGTTACTGAAAAAACCTAATTTTTGTGCAAAATTTAAAAAAGAACCTTGTGAACCTTACCTAAACTATTCGTTTTCCTAAAATTTGATGTCATCTGCGATACGTTTGTGGTTTTTACACTTGAGGTAATGTCGTTTAAATATCATAAAACAGATTTACATATCGTTGGTCTCAGATAGAAAGGCCCAAACTTACATAATTGTAATTTTAAAGAAAAAGGTAAAAACATAATAGAAACTGTATATACCAACACGTTAATTTTTTTATACAAATGCTTGTTATACCGTTATTTTTGAAAATATTGCACCAAGTTTTTGAAACGAGGTGTATATGTGTGAAGTGAATTGATCTTACTAAAAAAATCATTTTCAAACAAAATGCGAGTTGGGGCCTTTCTACCGGAGACCAACGATGTATTTTAAGACGTGAGGAAGAGTTTTGTATAGAATGTATTAACATAAAGGTAGTTTTTATAGTAGTGGTAGCTGACCCGGCAAACATCGTTTTGCCAACTATGTACATGATTTTTTATCCTAAGGAGTGATAGACCCTTATTTTGCGTTTCTAGACTCATAAACTCAAAAAATATAAAAAAGTACCCTAGAAGTTAAAAAAAGTTCTTTTTCGCCCCCCGTTAACCCTAATTTTCCTCTTATTCTTGCCCATTACTATTGTTGTTAAAATTTTATTATGTGATACTATTTTTTATGTCTGAAGAAAACCGCGTTTCAAATTTTACCCAAATCGGCCTTGTAATTTACTATTAATCGCATTTTTCCGGTTTTCCCCTTTTTTGGTACTTTATTAGTCCCCATTCCAGTGTCTATATTTTTTCTCAAATAGTTGTCTAAATAGTAGTAGAAGCTAAGTGAAGCTCTTCATGAATTTTTTTAAAAAAGTACCAAAAATAAGTACGATTTTTATCCCTATAAGCTCG
The DNA here is from genome assembly GCA_003055125.1 of Paykullia maculata. NCBI lineage: Eukaryota > Metazoa > Arthropoda > Insecta > Diptera > Rhinophoridae > Paykullia > Paykullia maculata. The sequence goes on from NDXZ01000202.1 coordinate 9,048, forward strand.
AATATCCAAAAAGTACCAAAAACGTATTCATATTTTTTTTAGAGATGTGACGAATACAGGTAAAATAAAATTTTTATGTTTTTTGGATTAGAAGTTCAAGGGGCCCCAAAACAGTACCAATATATAATTTTTACCCGATCTTACCCCTAGGCTCCAAAATTTAAAAAAGTACCACACACCTGTCCGTTTATTTTTTGAGTAGAATATCTTGTTTGGTTTAGAAGATAGAAGGTTACCGATTTTTCCCCTTTTTATCCCCTAAATATATGAATTTATAACAATTGCTTCTTAGTGGACCTATACAACGGGAGAGGAACCCCCAGTCCAAATTTCCAGCTGATTCGGCAAACGTCATCTACTGATATAAAATATACCTTAGGATCTATTCTCATACCCAACAAATACACATACAATTTTTCATAACAATCGGTCAAGCCGTTTCGGAGGAGTTCAATTACAAACACCTTGACACGATTAGCTATAATAAATATACAAACAATATTAGTTGCTTACTGCAGTTCACAAACGCTTGTAGCGATCATAAAGTATCATAAAACAGGTAAAATCTTTAAAATACATTTAACACAATAAAAAGCAGTAATAAAATATATTTTTTTTATAATTCAGTTCAATAATTTTAAAACAGCAAAAAGAACCAAAAAGTAATCCTATACGTATGGCTGTATGTATGTGTATATACACATATGTGTTTTTTACTCGATTAAAGAAAACATCCATAAAGTCAAAATATCTGGCACACTGCACACGCAAAAATAAATTTCGCAATATTTCTTTTTGGTGTTTTATTTTTCTCGTAAAACCTATTTCTAGTTCGAGTGCTATTCTGACTCTTCTTACTACCATTATCTATCATTTAGTAAGTAAAATAGTATATAAAACATTTTGTTATGCATATACTTAACAGCTACATATGTTTATGTAGTTGTTTAGTTTGTTCATCAATCAATGTTTATAGATTTTCTAATAGTAACTTTAGAACTTTCAATGCTTAACCAATTTTCTTTGATATTCAACAAATAAAATTGGGAAAAAGAAAGGGAACATTTCGGGTAAGCAGGGGCAAAAAAGTATTTTTTCAGCTTTAGGGTACCTTTTAAATTTGTTTGAGTTTATGAGTCTAAAAACGTGAAATTAGGGCCAATGGCTTTTAATTAAGAAAAAAAAATCATATAAGGGGACGAAAAAGTAATTTTTCATCTTTTAGGGTACTCTTTTGAAAAATCCACTAACGAAGTAGCGGGTTATAAGCTAGAATCATACTATTTTTTGTGTCTAAAGGAATCCGTATTTCAAGTTTTATCCAATTGATAATCCATTGGCCATTTTCCGGTTTTATTCCCTCTTAGTACTTTTTTTATCCCCATTCTAGTGTCAAAATTTTTTTCTCAAAAGTTTTCTAAGTAGTAGTAGACGCTTAAGTGAACCTTTTCATGAATTCTATCAAAATTTAAAAAAATATTTTCTTTTAAAAAGTATAAAAATTAAGTACAATTTTATCCCTATAAGTTCGAATTTCCCAAAAGTACCAAAAATATATTCATATTTTTTGGAGATGTGACGAATGCCGTTAAATTTAAATTTATATGTTTATTGGTTAAGAAGTTACCGGCGGCCCCAACAAAGTACGAAAATATAATTTTTACCCATTACCGACAGTTATCCGACACTTATCCGCTTATTTTTTGAGTAGAATATAATTCTTTTTAAATTTTGTTTGTATCTTGCTTAGTTAAGCAGATATAAGGTTACTGATATTTCCCTTTTTTACCCCCAAAATATTTGAATTTCCGAAAATCCCTTCTTAGTGGATCTATACAACGGGAAACGTAAACACAGTCCAAATTTCAAGTATCTCAATTTTTATCCCTATAAGTTTGAACTTCTAAAAATTACCAAAAACAAATTCATATTTTTTGCAGGAGTGACGATCGCAGTTAAAATTATATTTCTAACTTCATTGGCTTAGAAGTTGCAAGGGGCCCCAAAAAAGTACTAAAATATAATTTTTATTCGTTTTTACCCTCTAATCACTTGAAATTCAAAAAAGTAACAGACACCTATCAGCTAATGTTTTGGGTAAAATATAATGCTTTTTAAATTTTGTGTGCATCTTGTTTAGTTAAGCATATATAAGGTATCCGGTTTTTCCTCTTTTTACCCCCTAAATTTTGAATTTAAAAAAATCCCTTTCCCCCCAAATTTCATGTATCTAGCTTTATTTGTTTGGGCTGTACTATAATAAATCAGTTAGTAAGTCAATCATTAACCTTACTCTTTTACGTATATAGGTGAAAAGTGGGCGTGGCATCCAAAATTTCCCAAAAATGTTAAGCCTATTGTTCCTTTGAGACTATCAGCAATATGCTGTAAAAGTTTCTATTTTGCTATTTTACGCCCTCTAGCGATATGAAATATACCCTATGACATATTCTCATACCTAAAAAATACACATACTAAATTTTATAAAAATCGGTCCTCTTTCACATATATACGTGAAAAGTGGGCGTGGCATCTAAAATTTCCTAATTTTAGCCTATTGTTCTTTTGAGACTATCAGTAACATGCTGTAAAAATTTCAAAGAAATCAGTCCATCGGTGAGGGAGAGGGAGATTTTACCCTTTTTGCCCTATTTCACGCCCTCTTGCAAAATTTTAAAAACCCTATATCCTATTCTCATTCCTAACAAATACACATACAAAACTTCATAAAAATCGGTTCAGCCGTTTCGGAGGAGTACACACAAACACCGTGACACGAGAATTTTATATATATAGATGGAACTTTAAATTAAAACAAAAACAAAATTAATTGGTGTTAAAAAATTATGTTTCGAATAATGCCAAATTCAAACATCATTTATCTTTCTTTTATTTCAAATATAAAGTTCTACACTTAAAAAAACATCCTGTATAAACAAGTTGATGTATTTTATGGAACATGCCAACTTTTCTATATAAATACACTCTTATGAAATAAATTACCTTTATTCGGCATGTCTTCTAATGATGGCAACCTATCAATCATTGAACCAGACCACGGCGAAACTACAGCTCCTAGGGCCGGATTTGATTTTAACGCAAACATTGCTAATTCAAGGCCACAATTGTGGATGTCTTGTGTAAACCAAATTAATACTTTTCAATATTTTTTCACTTATTTAGAATAAAATGCATTATTGCAATAAATTGATTGCCGGTGTACAGCTTTTGTGCAAAATGTTGTACTGTAAAGATAAAAAGAAACAAAATAAAGTCAATTTAAAAATATAAAATAAAATTTTTAATTGAATTAAAAGATTCCATTATATATATACAAGTGAAGTTACTGACTGACTGACTGATTTATCATCGTACAGCCCAAACACATAAAGCAACTAGTAAGAGCGCTATATTCGACTATACCGAATCTTATATACCCTTCACTACGTTCTCTGTGTGTATATAAGTAAATTTTT
>NDXZ01000205.1:9252-24106 GCA_003055125.1 Paykullia maculata
TGTTTACGCCAAAAAAAAAAAAAACAAAAGCGAAATACTTAGATGTATGTAAATGAGGCTTTTGTGTGTGTGTTTTTTAAGGAAATTTATATTAAAAGCAAAAAGTATAATTTAGATTTCATATGTGATTCCCTTTTAATATGAAAAAATTTTAAACAATAGACAATTTTTCTGATGAAGAATATTATTTGTTAGAAGTCATTTAGCTTTTTTGTTTTTTATTTTTTCGGATAGGCATTGCTTGTGGAGTAATAAAAGCTATTATGAAACACAAATTAGAATTATGCTACATTTTTAAAAAAATTGAAAGCCTTAAAATGGGCTATAAAGAGAAAGTAACTAAATCAGAAATAAGACGTATTACATATCTTTTGCACTCTTACGGCCGTATCTATAACGAAAAACTAGAAACTACGTATACTTCGCACACATCTATCTGCTCACCAGCAAATCGATTAGGCTAAGCAGAGAGTTGGCAAAGAGTTTATTTATAATGAATTTCTAGCTGCCAATAATAAAAGTTGGACTTTAATTAAACATGAGTTTAGCACAATAGATAAAAAATACATTAAAAATGAAACTTATGCTAAATACGGCTGTTATAGTTTACGGAGGTTTAAAGGTGCTTATGATGTTCGACGCTTCTTATAGAACAACAGATAATATTTGAGTGTTTTTTTGTTAATTGCTTTTGATTTAACTTTATAATTTTTTAAAGCTTGATATTTTCTAATAATTTTAACACGAATTAGTTTTACAATTTTAAATAAAAAATTTCCTGTAAAAACACCATAAATAAAAAGGACTACGAAAATTGCTGCCTATTTTTAAGGGCAAGAAAGATTTTTAGAACTTTATTTTAAAGTCCTACCAACAAATTAAATTTTAATCACTGTTTGTTTAGATTATTGTAGTGAAAGAATGGTTTTTAATACAATTTGGCAAATAGATACAAAATAATTGGCAGCAAAGATAATAAACTTTTTTATCTCGTTAGCCATAGAGGTTCAGTCGAGAACGGATTCAATATCAGTATTATTCATTATTAATAGTATAAGGAATATTTGCTCAAAATATTATTTAACACTGTGGCAAAAAATTGTTTAACACTGTTGGTTCTTAAAGCAGTTCTTGGAAGCAATTTTGGTTAAATTAATCTAATAAAAATATTTATCGTCTTTTGCCTAAAATATTGCCCTAATGTCACCATAGCTCAATGTGAGTTTTTAGTGAGTAAATTGTTATATTATCATTTATTGTCGAAACTTTTTTTTTTGGAAATCGTTGCCATAGTGCGAAATGTTGAAAAACAAAGTTGCGGGAAGATATTATTATCTAAAATAATTTTTATTTTCTCCTTCTTAACAAATATAATTAAGTTTTAAAGCTTCTTTTAGAATCTTAGGTTGAATTAATTTTTGTAATCTGCTTACCTACTGCGCATTAACCAAACCTCTCTATAAATCTAAATAATCTGTAAATATCTTTAGAAAGTTTAAAATTTCGTTATCATTAAGTTAAAGAAAATAACAAAGAGAAGTAGAGTTTGGTTAAGCCAAATAATATTTTGCATAATCCCTACCTATTACTATGCTCCAAAAAGTATGCCACGTTTACGTCATACATATATTGTCTTTTTATGCTGTTACACCTCTTTTTACCAATTACCATCAAATTAATACCACTTCAGTAATAACACAAAACATTTTTGAATTTTGTGAACAGCCAAAAGCAGCAGCAACAACTTGTAAGTACTAAGATAGAGGAAAAATAAAATAGCAATTTCTAACAAAATAGCTGATAAAAATGAAAGCGTCATCATTTGAGAATATGTGTGTATAATAAAAAAAAGCAAACACCTCTTTCCGCCTACTTTTCTTAAATATTTATTTTATTTTGCTCCTTTTGACACAAAAGCCTTAATCATAAAATGCACACACGTATACAATGATTTAAATTTCTTTCGTATAATTTATATTTATTACTTATTCTTTGTGGAAATATTTCTTAAATAAAGACACTTTGTCATTATTCTCAACGTCGTCATCTTAAACATTATGTTTATGATTACGTTTTATTTTTTTTTTTAAACAACATTTTTTTGTAGGTGTATGTGTGTTTGTGCGTAATGTAAGTGGCAGCAGGAGAAAAAAAAAATGTAATAATAAAAACGTAAAGCAAGTTAAGTAGTAGGTGTCAACAAATCCAATGATATGCAAATCCTTACAAATTCGTTTTTGTCAAACAAATGTCACAATCTAAACAGACATTGCACACAGCAGCAGTACATTTACACCAGGTAGCAACTTATTATATTTTATTTTTTATTATATCGTTTTTTTTTAATTTTTACATTCATCTTTTAAGATCTTTTAAGCTTCAGTTACAAAAAGTAAAGAAAAAAAAGAAGAGAAAAGAATAAAAGACAAGTGACAAAAGATTTTCTTTATGTGTCATAAGACAAGCCAATCGATCAAACAAAAGGAACAAAAATCTATAAAAATAAAATAAATAAAAGTAGACAAAATGTTCTAAAGACATTTTATAATATTCTTTTATATGTTTTGTTAACGTGATGGGTGTTAAATTTGAAAAATTTTTACAGCTTTTTTCTTTTGCTAATAAGGAACTAGTTACAGTAATTTGTTATCGATACTTTCAGGCTCGTTTAAGAAGGCAACTGACTGGCTTTACTAAAGATTAAATTTATGCTCCAAATATTTTTATAACAGTAACCAAAATTTATGACAGACATCAGGGATGGAAAGCATTACTTTGGTTAGGCATTAAATATTTCTCTTAAAAAATTTTTTTTACTCAGAATACGAAAAATAAAACTTTCAAACTAAAAATAATAAAACAAACTTATGAAGGGGGATTTTGATTGAGTAGTAGCTCCTCAACTAAATCGAACTTGTACGCAAAGGAACAACCTCACTGCACCTAAATCATATTTCATATGATTCCATATGTTTCTTTTATTTAAATCAAAAAGAAGTTCAAACAATAAATTTTCAATATTTTTAAATGTTAACATTTGTTATAACACGATCACCACTTCCAGAATGTCGATTATATGTAACAACTACAATTACATTTTGGTTTTTTCAATTAAGAATTTATATCGACAATCATTTTTTATTTTACTTGTTTTTTAATCTCTTACTATTTTAAGTATAAGAAGTGCTGGGATAAAATCTTTATGTTTAAAATACAAACAATTAAAAAAAATTGCAAAAATATTCTATTAGCTTTTGTTGTACGAAATTGTTAAAGCAATACAAGAGATTTTATTTGTATTAAAGAAATATTGCATTTCTCAAAGTTACTGCCGCTCTTTGAACCATTTGCAAAGTAATTTTTTTATCTCTCTTTCTCATTAAAGTTATTGCGGAAATCATTTAATAATAAGATCTTATAGAAGCAGTTAGTTATTTATAAATATATGTAATAAAAACCTTGTTTGGAAATTAACAAAAAATTTGAATTTCCGAAAATTTTCCACATAATCCAAAAGTTTAACGATTTTTTGCAAAAAAAATAATGATATCACCCAGAGAAAAAATGTGTTTGAATATGGTTACGGTAATATGATTGCAGACTATTTTAATATTCTATAATCACTGCAATCGTTATATAATAGCCACATACTTATTATTGTTGTAAGTTATTTTGGGCGAGTGAATGAACTATAACTATTATTACTGAAATCATTTATATGTTGATGTTAATCATTTACTTAGTTGTGGATAATTATAAATATGTTACTCCTAGAATATTTGATAACCATATGATTATGATTATATGTAATCAAGATAATAGTTAAGACAAACATATAATGAAATATTCAACCATATATATGATCTTGGAATTGGCGTAAAATATGACTTCAACCACAATATGTTTGCGATAATCATGAATATGATTTCAGTGACCATAGTTTTTTTTATATATTCTGTGATCATGTACCGTGACCAATCTCAACCATATTCTTTCTTTGCGTATAGACACTGGCTTTTCTTTAGATTTTTATAACTTACCCACAGTACTTTCATTTTGTTTTTTTTAAGTTCGTTATAAATCGAATATTTTTGAAAAATTGTTGAATCAAAATTTTAAAATTAAAATAGAAGAGTTCTGTCCTGTCTTACGTTTTCTATCAAATTTCAATCTAAGCAAAATTCTCTCAGGTTCCCCACGAAAATATTGAACGTTTGAGCTTGGAAAATAATGCCACAAACTTTAGTTTGTCCATAAATATTTATTTATTTTTCTATGAAATTAGTCACAAACACACATTCCATTTATTACTTGTCATTAAAAAAAATAATGCAAATTTTTTGCTGCCCATATAAATGACCTATTTTTCTTGCTTATTACCACAATTTAGTTTTTTGCATAGAAAAAAATTCAAATTTGGCAAAAATTTACATGTATTTTAATCATCTAAATCTTAACGGCTGTATTTGATGATAAAAATTTGTTACATTTATAGACGCTAACAGACAACACTCTAAGTAGTATTTTTAATGTTCGTTTTGCCATTCTGTTGTCGCTATCAATATAAAATTTAATTTAACACACTAGAAACATGCCATCTCAGCTTATCTTTATGGCCTTTCTCCTGGACTTGATGGAAGAATATTATTATTTAAATTTTATGGCGCATAATTTTTTTTAATATATATTTTTGTGGTTCAGCCAACAATATTGCTGTTTGTTATAGAGCTGGCCAATGTTATCATGAAGGTTTCATAACATTTTATTAGAAATGATTATCTTGACATTATATTTTTATATATAAGACATTAAGTTTAGTGGGTTGTTAAGTTAAGCGTTAAAAAATTTAAAAAAAATTGAATTTTTATCTGGATTATTATCCAAATAAATATAGTTTTAAAAAACAATTTTTATAATAAAAATAATAATAAATGAAAATTTTAAAAATATTTTATTTAAACAAAAATTTTGAAATTTATCTTTAAGTTAAATTTAATACAAACCTAAATGATTTCTACTATTTTATCCTTTAAAATTTTGTAATCAATCATAAATTTATATCTACATAAATGTATGTATGTATGAAAAATCCAAACGCTGTCAAAATGAATTTTTGTGCAAGTAAAATATGCATAAAATATTTTATCAAAATATACATAAAATTGATATAACAAAATGTAAAAAATGCAAGAAAAAAAAGGAAAAAATGTTTATACCCAACACCTACAAGTTAAGGAATATAATTTAAGTTCGTTTAATAAAATAAAAAAAAATGTCAAGAACAGAAAACTGTTAAAGTAAATAGTGAAAAATATTGCCAATTTAAAAACTTACTCTCTCACTCTCCACATAACTAACATTACTCTTTTTGACCACTAGTGATGGTAAATAATACAGAGATATTATATTTTAAAAAATTTTTAATTGTTTAAAATAATTTAAACAATTTATTTAGTTCCTTTATTAATAGTTATTGCCAAATTTTACTTTATAGGGTAATTTTCTTTTAAAGATTTTTGTTAATTGCTCAGTCTTATATAAAAGTTCCTTTAATATCAAACTTGACAGAGTGTTACATTTTTGTTGTTGTCTAAAGCTCCTTAGGGCATATACAAAAGCAACAAATAATTCTACTTACATACATAAAAAATAAAAGTTCTTTCCTTTAGTACAAAAAATCCTGACAAGCGGCTGTCGTTACTTATTATTGACAAGAACAAATGCTTTATTAATAAAGGCCAACGTATTGTACAAAACATTGTTACTTTTCTAAATCGACATTGGTTATGATTGATAAGACATTGTTTGTGCAAAAGATGCTAAAGCTAAAAAAATGTGTGGTGGAGTGTAAAGAAAGAAAAAAATAAAGCAAAAACAATTGCTAAAATAAATGTGCAAGTAGGCAAGAATCTGTAGCATTAGAGAGCGACAGTTATAAAGAAAACAATATTTGTTGCTGAATAACTAATAATTAACCCATTGAAAGGCAAAACGAATAATTTTTTTAAAATAATTTGATACATATTCAAGGTTTTTCAAAGAAGGAAGATTTTCAACTGCTGTTGGGCATTGCTGTTGTCTACATTTAAGTTTAAAGTACAATCACTGACTCAGAAAATTTTTGGAAAGAAACAAGATTCAGCAGCACAAATGATATAATTGTCGAACTCGAAATGGTGGGTGAAGCAAACAATCCAAAATCTTTAAATTCAAGAAACGCCAACTCGTTTTTAATTATTAGTGTGATTCGTAAAAATACACTAAAGGCTAAAGACCAATTTTTCACTATTGCAGGTCTAAAACTATGTATTTTTTGGTAGGTTTTTAATTTAATATAATATTAACGTTACACACCCCAAACGCATAGGCATAAACTTTAGACTGTGGGTTTGTTTCCTGTTGCACAGATCCACTACGAAAGAATTTTTGGAACATTAAATATTTTTGCGGTAAAAAATATGCTAAATTTAAAAAGATACAAATAAAATTTAACAAGCGTTGTTTTTAACTGAAAAAATAAGTAGATAAGAGTCTGGTACTTTTTTGAAAATTGTGTTAATTAATTAAAAACTGGTCTGATTTGAATAAAATTTACGTAGTAAAAAAGGGAATCTTTGAGTATCCAGTTTGGGGTAGCGAAGCAGATCGGGTTCAAGCTTGTTTTAAATAATATATATGAAACACTTTGCGCTGACATTGGCTTTAGTTTTTTTTTAATTATCATGTTTCAGCCGTCTGCAGGCAAATAGATTGATTATTTTTTTGCGTTTAAGTGTAATTATGTTACTTGACGTCATAAGTCCTTTCTGTTAGTGCTTAAAAATGCTTTTGATGGACTGAAATTAAAATGGACATTACAAAATTATCTTATAGGCATATATGTATAATGATTCTAGCTCTATGTTCCACCTAGGAACTTGAATAATAATAATAATATATTATGATTAAGAAAATACAACTTTCATGGAATAGGCTATATTCGTAACGCTGGTCTTTGTAGTCAAAGATGAGAAAAACGGATCTATCATAACAACAATAATAACTATATCCTTGTATTCTTTTAGATTTTGAAAACAAAATTAGAAAAAACTAGAATAAAGACAAATAAAAATGTTACCAAATTTATTTAGGTCAAAACTAAAAGACTACATCCATAGCGAGACAGCATAAAATACCGCACAGCAAATGCAATAGTAGGCATTTTACATAAACATTATGGAAAATAAACTATTTATGTGCTAAATACCTTAAGATTTTTTTTAAATGTTTTATGAAGTTGCAGGTTTATGCCAATAAGCCGCAATAGACCAAAAACTCAAAAGTCTAATCCCCATATTCATAATTAATTTTTAAGTTTATTGAAGGTTTATTGAACGAAATTTTAATACAAAAACCGTTCAATAAACTTTCAGTAAACTTAAAAATTGCTTATGAATATGGGGGTAAATATCTAAAAAAAACCTTTTATTAGTCATTTAAACAAATGTTATATCAGGGCTTCTTAAGAAACTTGTTTCATTCCTCCTTTAATAAAAATATTTTTTTTATTTAGATAATTGTCTTATCACTATTCTAGACAGTTGGCAATATTGAAAAGCAAAAGTTTTTATAAATAAATGGCGGTGTAATAAAAAATATTTTTTTTTCAAAAAGCATTTACCAAAACTCTACAATTAATACAAAAATTAAATTAAGCAAAAAATGTTCAACTACAACCTATAAAATTTTTTACGATTCTTAATGGTTTAATAAAATAAATATTTCAAAGATAAAAGACTTTACATCTAACCTGCCTATTTAATCCCCTAAAGACACCCTTATTTATTTTTCTGTTGGTACTCAAACTTAAAAGTAAAAGTGAAAACAATTTGTAAATATTGAAGAAAGACAAAACAAAAAAAAAACAATACGTAATTTAACAAAATAACATTTTTTATTAAATTTATTGACAGACATCATATATATAGACATAAGCGATTTACTACTACTTACATATAATATGTATGTAGGTGAAAGACAATCTATTTTATAGAAAAGAAAAAAAGATCATACATATAATCTTAAAGCAGTTTATACAACTTAATTGAAAAAAAAATATATCAAAGAGAATATAATAAATTTAAAATAAATTTTAAATCATTTTAAACTTCATAGAATTTTTTCTAATAACTTAACAATTTCAGAGATTATTGACAACATTGTCAATCGAAATATAAAATATTTAAAAGTAAAGAATTTTATCTATTTAATAAATGAGATTTTAGATCATTTGCAAGGCGATTATGACGAATTTTCCAATTTACTGAATAATATAATTACGTTTTATTTTCAATGTTGCTTTAATAAAAATTTAATATTTTCTTTATAACTTAGGGTTAAAAAAAGCAAAGTTTTTCTATTTTGCTTAACTAAACTTAAGCCAAAGTTCATTTGCTGTTTGTTGTTGTTGCGCTCCTTAATTACAACTTCGTGTCAGAAGTTTGTTTCCTTTTTACAAGAAGTTGTTGCATATGTTAAGGGTGTAGTTAAGTCAATATTATCTTGCCTGCTTATTTATTTGTTTGTACAATTAGTTTGTTATTTTCTACTTTTTTATTGATGATTGTTTTTAGTTCCAAGTTTTTGTGTTCTCTCTTGTATTTCCTAGGCTTGGCCCCCCTTTCGGTTTCATTCCTTTTTTCTTCAAATTGATTGCGTTAACAGTGTAACGAAAACAAACAAAAAAACTTGTTTTGTTTTTTCATTAGTCATAATAAAAGGAAATAAAACTTGACGTTAATTGGACACGTAGTAAATTTGAAAAGATGTTAGAGTTACCTAGAAAGATTAAATTACGTGATAAATTTTTTTTCGTTTGATAGTTTTTGGGGCTTTGTTCAAAGCTCTAAAGCTTTGCAAGGTTGTTTTTTTAGCTTTATTTTATAAGATAGCCTACGCAAGAGGCTTAAATAAAGACTAGACAATACACTAGACTTTAAACTTAATTAAAAGCTTAGTAGACTATGAACTATTTCTAAGACAATAGCCTTGGCTGTTGTTTTCATAGAATAGTTGCACAAAATGTTCAAAGAAGTGCAGCTTTAATCAATAATTGTTGTGTTGTTTTTTTGCACAACAAAACAAATGGGTATGTCATTGGTTTTTTTCTGCTGTAAAATAATAATTTTAAGACAAAAAGTGATAGTAAAATAGTAGTAAAGTATAACAATAGCAGTAGAACAATGACAAAATCGTTTAACCCATATCGTCCCAGTGATCGATTAACAATTAGATATTGTAAGAGCTTAGCTTTTATTGTTAACCTGAAACTTCTTAATTTTGTTACAAACTCAATCTCAAACTTGCTACGAACCACCAAACTTTTTAAAGTTATTCGAAAAAAAAAATTCTCTGGGACAATATGAGTTAAAATAAAAAAATAAAAAACATTAATTTATAAATTTCTTAAGTACTAACAAAAACCGCTGAATAACAAATAATCGCTTGGTGTAAGAGCATTAGTTGCACAGTACTTAAAATAAAGGCTTTAAGACTAATTTTGATATTCCTGCACTGACAAGTCTTCAAGATAAAACAGTTGGTGGTAAAAATTCTCAATTTTTAGCCACTTATGGTTGCATAAAAAAATACTACTGAACTATTCTGAACTATGTACAAGCACATTCATGTCACTTATTATAATGCTACAACTTTGAGAAAGATTAATCAGTTATTTTTAAAGCCTTTCTTCACAATAAGCCGCATAGTGTAATTAAAAGTTACACTATGCGGTTTATTGAAAAGGATGGTGAAAAAAATATGCAAATAAATATTAAAAACTTTTTTTTTGAAATAGAAAATTATAATAACGATAAAAAATATTAACATGGCAATTTCTTAAGATATTTTTAGTGCAAGTTAATTTTGTGTACCCACTACTTCTTAATACCAAAGACAACAATTTTGATATTGTTTTTCCTGTTTTAAATTTTGTCCATGAGCTATTGACAAATTTCCTTAGTCGAGGTAATAAAATTTCCATCTTTCTTAATTACAAGGTCTAAATCTTCATGAAATATGTATTAGAAAAATGTCACCATTAAATTGTTTTAGGTTTTTGTTTTAAATTGTGGTTTGGGTTTTTTGTTCCCTACAAAAACTTTAAATAACATAAGATGGACACAATATTGCAAATGTGCCAAATTTGTTGACATTGCATTGAAAATAGAAAATAGAATGATAACATGTAGTATGCGAAGTGGAAAAAGAGTCAAGGTCTGGAATTGATGTCTGCAAGTATTTTACTTTAAAACACAATAAAGACATAATTATTTAAAACATTTTTCATAGCAGTCTTAACCCCCTCGTTCTGTACATGCTTCGATTTTCACATTCGTAATACAGACACCACCATATATTGTTATCTATTTATGTGGAAAACATTATATTTATTTGATCTATTAATATTACAACAACTATATAAAAAGCAAAATAAGGTTATTTTTCTTTTTAACATATGTTTTATGAACTACTTGAATAATTATAAATATGCAAAATTAAGTAGAAAACCAAAGAAATAAAAAAACTAAACATTGCGTTTAGTTTGTATCATCCTAAAACGTCTTTAGTATATTTTTAAATGTTGTTCATACACTGAACTTAAACAGTTTGAACCATAAATACAGAGTTTATCCCCGAATATTTTTATTTGAAATATATGTGGGTCCAGCCAGACCACATGTGTTACGAATGTGTGTTACGAATGTGATGTTAACAACAAAATGTCCTTATAACTTTGCTTTTATTCGCTTTTTTCTTTTATACATTTAGTAGTTTATTGATGTGTATGATCTGGGATTAAGCAAATTATGTCTTACAAAAAATTTTAAAATTTATTTCCAAAATAAATTTAAGAATATAAAAAATTTAAAGAAAGTAAAATTAGAAATATAAACTTGAAATCTTAATGAGTAGATTCGGTTTTTTGAATAGAGATATGTACTCATACCACTTTACATCACTTACCACTTTAAAGAGATATCAATTATATTTTTTTACCCTTTAAATAAAATTTCAAACTAATCTTAAAACGTTTTCCTAAATGTTCGCATATCAAGTTTATAAATTTCTCATTTCGATAGCGTTTAAAAATGCATGTTTTGCCATTTTCTGGCTCTTTTATTGTAATTTTAAACTTTCCTTATAAAGAACAAAAAAAATGTGTCTGCGAAAAAAATAATAAAAAAAATGTTGGTGTTAAATGCAAATATTTATGGCATCAACCATAAACAAGTGTTCAACGTATGTTACTAAGTGTGTTTATATAAACATACATATCTACATGTACATACATACATACATAAAAAACAAAAACACACAGTCATTACCGATTAACAAAGCTACAAACACATTTGAAAAGTTGTTAGTCTACTCCCATTCAATATAGAAGTAGATGGATGCTTAAGTACACACACATGAACTTACTTAAAAATATGAATATATTCAGATACATGTGTATGTATGTATGTACATATTTGTTTAAGGGTATTGAATTTTGCATGTAAAAATTTGTCAACACCCCAAAAATGATTTCACTTGAGTGCTGTCGTTCTTTTTTATAAATATATATTTTTTTTAATATTTGTTTGCCGAAATTTTTATAAGAACATATATTTTGTCATTTGACATGTGTTGTGCCTATAAAAAAAAAAGAAAACACCCTTGGTTGTTTGCAAAATCGGTATTTTTTTTGTTGTATTTGTAATATTCGATTTCATATTTTATGGCCTGCCTGCTGGCCTCCCCAGCTCTGACTATTCCTATGTTTTATTAAAAGTTGCTTTTTTATGCAAAAACTTTACAGGGTTAGTACTTGTTAATGTGTGTATGTAGATGTGGGTTTGTTGTTGTTGTTTTCAATGTGTTGCTGATAGTCAAGTAATAAAATAAAAATTATTGGGTAAGAGAAATCACTTTACAATGTATGTATATATGTGTATATATGTGTATATGTGTGGATGTTTAATATTATATTTTGGGTCTTGGACCTGTAATAAAAAAAAACTTCATACACAGCGGTTTATAATGCTTTAATAAAAATATTGTCTCCATGTAAAATATCACACAGATATTGACAGTTTTTTTTTTAAATTTATTTATATGTAAATATAAATATGTGTTTGGCTTGGTTTGCCTTTCGTATGTGTGTGTGTCTGTTTAAGTATCTGCATGTTCATTTTCTTTTTTGTCACCCAGCTAAAGGTAATTTTACGCATTTGTGCAGTCATTTGTTATGAAATATTGATAACTTTTGGGGTTTAAGCCATGATTTTTTTTAACACATGTATGTATGCATGTTCTATATACCTATGTTTGTTTGTGTGTATGTTTTTATTTTTAAATTGCTTTTTTATTTATACTTACATCTTACACTTAGATAGTAACCAATCGATGAATATTGAAAGTTTAAATGACGCGATGTACATTTATACCAGCCGGAATGTTCTCGCCGTATCGACGTGAAATTAAGAAAACCATCACCAGTTTGTGGAACCTGCAAGTATGGAAATTATGTGCAAATGATAAACAGAAAATACATATTTGTGATTAAAATTCTTTATTTATTTTGGTTTTTGACGTAAAAATTGCGTAAATTAGTTTTTCGTTTACAGAGAGAGCGCGCAGTCATGGGTGTAATACAAATTGTTTTCAATAAATTATAATAAATTTTGAAAAATAACATTTTTATAATTAAACCAGTCAATTTTAAATTTATGTTTAAAAAATAAAAACTGAAATGGAAATACTCTTACATCTAGAGATAGGAACAGCTAAAGGTATAAGCAGGTAAAACAAATTCAGTTGGAGTGGCATGTGCGAATCTAAAATTATTCCAGACAAGTATACAAAAATATTTGAGTTGAATTTTTATAGAAGTTGCAATGTTCATGTACATATGTTATCCAGGAGAGGGTTTAATTTAATTCCAATAAAGGAACTTAGAGAGCAGCTAGGACCAGTTGCAATCTTTAAAAGCTTTCTTGGTGTGATTTGTGCTAAAATATGTTTTAAAGTGCGACCTGTACATGGATAGAAAGTATCTTTAGGTTATTTCTTGGCAAAGCTTGAAATATTTGGAGAAATCTGGGCACGTGTGAGATACGATGAAAGCTGCTAACAATACTAAAGGGTCACTGGATGTTAGGAAGGTATGATGAATGACTCGAAATCCCTTATAATGACCAATTTCGCAGCTGTAAGAATAGAGGAAAGAAAAAAACAGTTCTTTATCCTCTCTACGAATGTCCAACACTCCATACCATTCCAAAATCCCTACACTCCATACCATGCCAAATCAATACTAGAGGACCTTTTTGAGATATCCAAGGCCAGGTTAATTGACCTAACGAGATCCCTTACGGTAACCGGGTGGATCTAGTTTTCTTATTTTCCATGGACTTTTGCCCTGGGGCACAGCACTTTTGGCAAGTGGTGTGGTCCTGTCAAAATGGTGTCATAAGATTCCACAGTTTGCGTGTAGCGAGCTACCATGTAAACCAATCAATCAAAAAACATGGATAGGCAAATGGACAAACAGATGTGCGAGGTCGAACATGCAGCCGTAGCCTAGTCGACTCAGAAAAAGTTTCTTAGCCAGTTTTTTTTTTACGTGGTACCTCTTTTTTTTATGAGTTATAAGTGTTATTGGATATATTCAAAAAATCGGAGCTTAAAGGATTATATGGATAGACAGATATATAAACTGATGGGCTAAGCTTACAAAAAGACTCTTAGTCAAACGATTTTCCTAACGTAGGACTACTTTTTGCTTCTTCTAGTATAACTAAAGTCAACACAAACCCTTAATATGATGTAGGATGTAATGATAAAAAATGTTCTCTTTAAAAACCATTTTCTTTTAATCAAAAGTTTTCTTAAAATCAGAAAAATTATTTAAAATATTCCGCCAATCTAAATCGTACGAATAAGAAAAAAAAAACTCTGGTGTCATCTACTTACCGGTGGATCACCATCATCCTTTTGCCAACGCGGCGTACTGGACGGATTTGAGTCCACATCACATTTTAATGAAACCTCTATGCCCTCACGCAAAGGATAACCAAAGCCGGGTGTGCGTGAAATAGCAAATGAAGGAGTGTCTAAAATTGAAAATAAAAAAAAACATATTCAATTTTAAATAAAATAAAATTTAATTAATCACTAAGCATCATTGAAAATACCATTTTGTAAAAAGAAAAATGAAAAATATATTGAATATAAAAATTGCACTAAACATGAAAAACAATTATTTGATTTGTTTCAGTAAAAGAAAGCATAAAAAAAAAAATTTAATCAGACAAATTTTACTGCAGACAAAAGAAATAAAACATAAATAAATGTAAAACTAATCAATGAAAAACTTCAATTTTATTCAAATGCATTTTTCAATATATTTTTGTTTTAATAAAATAAATAAAATTTTTGTAGTTTTTCCAAATTGATTGCTGTATAGTATGTGTTTTTAATAGTAGACTTTATGATTAGCACAGATGTTTGTATGGGTGAATGTGTGAGAGAGGGAGAGAGAAAGAGAGTATGTGTGTAAAAACCACAACCTAACAGCTTCTCAATGGGATTTTCTATGATTTATTCAAGTTTAATGATTCTTTTTTTCTGCATATGTATACACATTGATTTTTCTTTATTTTTATATAAATGAATCTCTGTTTAAAATTTTAAATAACATAAAATGCAAGCACACAACCTAACAAGTACACATACATGTATGTACAATTTTAAAAATTTTGTTTATTTTTTATAATTTAAAATCTCTATTGAATAAAATACACAAGTATGATTTATTTGCAAAAGAATT
>NDXZ01000210.1:0-12901 GCA_003055125.1 Paykullia maculata
CAGATTTTTATTTGACATAATCGCACAGCTTTATAGGATAGTCAGTCATGGCCTTAAACAGCATGCTTTCCAAGGTGTAAAACTTCTCCTTATTGGCGTTTTTAAAAGGAATACTTAATCTAAGCGTTTTTTAGAACTGAATTATTGCTTCGTATCTCCGATTTTTTTTTTAAATTTTAATTACTAATCATTTTTAAAGAGTTGAGATAACACTTTGTTGTAAGAATTTAAGGAAAAGCAAAAATATATTTAAAAAAAAATCTCCTATGAAAGAAATGCAGTGTATTTTTTCCAAATTTTGTTAAAATGAATAAGTCCCATCCCTGCACATAAAATATGCTACAAAAATAAAACTGTTAAATCACTGCGAGAGCAAACGAAGCTAATAGAGCAAAATATAAAGAAAAAAAGTTAAAATAATGTATTAGCACGTTCACACATACATACAAATAGTTAAAGTGAGCTGAAATACGCACAAGTACATATTTTTAAAGTGAATGAAACTGTTGCCGAACAGTCTTGACCCTAACTGTATTCGTTTACTAGAAATTAAGAGTAAAATTTCAATCTCATGCGAGAATTATTTTAAACGAAATTAATTTTATTACTCGTTGTTGATGAGACGTCATGATGAGACGTCAAGAATTAAAATGTGAAACTTGTTTTTTTAAATTTTTGATTTTTATTAACTGATTTTTTTTTAAATGTATAAGATCGTGTTTATTAGTTGACATGTCTGTACTCAGACTTATTTTATTATTTACCTGTTGCGCATCGCTACCTCTGTCGTGGATTTTACTATAAAAACTTATTATTTTTTGTTTTATATCATTATGCATGTTGATTAGAGCGATATTCAAATCAAATTTACAGATTTGTTTCCCAGATATACAAAAATTGAATTTGGGTAATAGCTGGTCATTATTTTAAGCGTTACACAGTAATCAGGGGTCGTAACCAACCTTATTTTTTCTAACAAAAAGTAATGACTTAGTGATATTGACTTTAGTAACTTATTTTTTTTTTTAATACTTTAAGCTTGTCATGGCTTTTATAAGCCACTTTTAGTTCAACTTTTTAGTTGCTGTTTGGTAGCTAAATTATATTTTGTATTTGGTAGGTAAATGTATAAGCGTGGTTAATAAAGTTTGGGACAACTCAAATAATAATGAGTAGTTATTCAGTAAACTACTAACTAGTTTTTGTTTATCTCCAATATTACTTTCTAATTTAGGTGGTAAGTAAAGTTTTTGCGAGGTTTATACGCCCACAAGGTTTATTCTGTTAGTATTAGTATTCTAGTTAGAGCTTAGTAAGTCAGATGATTAGTTTCAGAGACTGCTTTGGACATTTAAAAAAAACATACATATGTACATATAAAACATATTAACTTTATGTGGAGAACCGTACTGCCCCTACTTCTATCCTATATTCCTTTACGGCTTGCATAAGCCCACTTTAATTAAAGTGTTTATGCAAGTTTAAAGTCTTTAACGTTTAGAGTTGCCTAGAAGTGTCATATAATGTACATATTTATTTTTTATGGGGGATTCGACTTCGACTGCTCCTTTTCTGTTCATTTAATATTAATTTTAGGGAGTTATTAAATTTTGAAGTGACTCCTGCGAAGTTTAAGGTATATATCGATTAAATTGTTAAAAAATGCAAAGAATTGTATATTTTACTTTCTATGGAAGATGCCACGCCTACTTCATATATCAAAACACATATATGTACATAATTTATGTCCCTGCCATGATAATGATATTATAAATATTGATAAATTAATTTTTGAAATAGGCCGTGTAGCTTCGTAAAATATTTCAAGCTTTTTATAAAGATAGATTTGACGTTTAAATCTATTTCGCATATTTAAGGCTGTAGGGTATTAATGGATACTTTTCTGGTATATATGTACGTATGTATGTATGTATTAACTGTGCATATTTTATAAATTGTTATGCGTAAGTGTGGTAGGAAGCTTAATGTGAGGGATTTTTCTTTTTGAGTATCTTAAATACATTTTATTTGAAGGCCTTTTATAAGGTTTTATAATTAAAAAAAATTACAGGGGACAAATTACTGCATTCGATATCGATCGAAAATAAAAAATTCTAATTAGAATTCCTATACCAAATGCACAGAAAACTCGATCAATCGAACAAAATTTCATTCTATATCGAATGCCGTAATTTGCCCCCAGGTCTTAAAAATGAAACTCCTTTTGTGCTTTTCCAAAAGTTATTAAAAAGCACTTAGGCTTTTTGTGGATATCACAACAACAACATTTATGTATTACAAAGTCTCACAATGTTATTCGAATACGTTTTTAAGAACAAATTTTTTAAATATTGTAAAGACTTAATATTTCATAAACATATGTAAACTCATTAAGTTTTATACGTAAATTTGTACGTATACGTAATAAACATACGTACAATCAAAATGTACAGAGGTACGTATTAAAAATTTTTAATTTTAGTTTAATAAACCCTTAATATTTTTTGAAAATTAATCATTCATAATGAATTACTTTTCTACATTAATAAAACATTTTTTATCGAAATTATATATGTATCGTTACCTTAGTCGGAAAAAGTGCTAAGTCCATTTTTTAAAATTATTCAGAAGAGACAAAAAACTAATAAGTTTTTTTTTTTAGTAGACTTTTTGAAAATCTGTAAATGCAGTTTTTTTCTTTAGTCCATCCTCTTAAATTACAAGTAGTCGTAGGATTTTAAAATAAATCATTTGCGGACTTATAGGCTTTTTTGGATTTAGCACATTTGCACTTTGAAATTTCATTATTTTAGTAGGGACTTGGCATAGTTTCCTTAAATATGTTTTCTTTTATTTCTGGAATTTAATTTAAGGAATTTTTCCTTATGAAGCATAATTCGTTACAGCGGTTTTGGCTGTAACCAAAAAAGCTCAATAAAACTATTAAAAAAGTAAATGTATTTGGTGTTTACAAGAATGTAGTTATTTTATTGGTGTTGATAAACAAAATAATAATTGGTTAACAAAAAATAAGAATAACAATTATTAGTTCAGGCTCTTCTGCATATCTCAATATATTCAGCAGGGACAGCCATATTTCTATTTTTAATTGCACGTTTAATGATGGAGTGTACACTATCACCTTCCCTTTGTGGGTGGCCAATTTCCAAGATTTTTTGTTCAATCGTTATGTTATGTTGAACTGCTGAATTCAGCATTCAAGACATTGCTCATTATGGTGTTTCGATTTTGGTAGCTACAGCCGTCACTATAAAAAATAATTTTTTTCGGCTTCTCGTTTTCACAAAGGACGTTATACCTTCCACTTCATTCCATATAAAGCAATAAGCTTTATTGTTTTTAAGGTTGAAAAAAACCAAGTTGTGGACTTGCAGCTTCGTGCGGTAGTACATGCTGCTTACCTGGGATTTTGGAGCCATCAATACTGCGAAAACATGTGTTTCTTTATCACGGTCTTTAATTTTTTTCATTTCTGGCTTCTTTCTTTTTGTCTTCTTGTTGTGATTCTTTATAATCCAACTTGAAAATAAAACACTTTATTAAAAAAAAAAAAATTTGTTTTTTTCAACTGGACTTGGCAAATTTTCTTACTTTTAAAAATTTTTTTTTTTTTGAACTTAGCATATTTGCCTACCACTGCATTCCAGCAAGAAAAACCAAAATAATGGTATTTTTTTTGCTTGTAAATGATGTATTTTGAATTATACTAGCAAGCTACATCAAAATCTCAATTTCGATGAAAAGTGGACTTAGCACTTTTTCCGACTAAGGTAACGATATATAGATGTGGGCTGCCCCAAACAAACTAGAAAAATCCCCAATAATTCAAAAATGTTAAAAAACTAATTTTTTTTTTAACTCAAGATAAAATTTGTATGACATGTTACTTTAATTTTGTATTATTTGTTAAATTTAACCTGAATGTATATAAATAAATTAAATTTAAAGAACCAATACACTACTACATAAAGAATTCAATGTCAAACATAGTTTTGATATACAATTTTCTTATCAAAAAAAAACAATTATAGAAAATTTTATATTTTCTCACCAGTTAATTCCCATGATTATATTAATTAAGAAGAAGAAAATCCTTTTTCTTCAAATGTGGTATTTTCTACACATAAAAGTTGACAAATTCCCAAATATAGGGACAAATCCTCCTGACTTGAATTTAATTTTTTAAGGCATTGCCTAACGGTTAGCAAATAATCCGTTAGAACTTATTTACACTCCATCATAAGGTTATAACATACAACAACAATAAAAATTCTAAAAGGCCCCCCCAATATTTTGAAAAATTAAGAGAGTCAACTATATATACACAACCGGTCCTGATGCAAAAAAATTTGCTTTTAAAAGCAGCCCCAAACTGTAAAATAGTCTCAGTTGAGATTTGATTGTTGCTTCGTTAAGCAGTGTTTCAACAGACATACAGCCATTCAATAGTGAGTTAAATTGTAAAACAAAACAAAAATACAACAAATAAAATATTTAAATTAATACGATAGAACAAAACTGAAAGTGTTTTTCTTTTTTAACAGAGATAAACATCTTATAACTCAAACATTTCAAGTGTGTCAAAAAGCAACAACAGTTTTTGTTAAGAAAAAAAACCCAAAAAAGCTAACTTAATTAATAATCAATCAAAAAAACAAAAAAGATTTTGTTTTTAATAAAACAAAATTTTAGCAACAAATAACAAATAAAAAAAATTACTTTACAATAAGTGACATCTAAAAAGACTGGTAAGTGTAAGCGAACATTAATAAAAATTGAATTGTAAATAATTGAAATAATTGTAATTTTTTATTTCTTGCTTGTTTGGAGTCTTTCAAAACAATTAAATACAATTACAGTTTTTTATACATAAATTAGTTTTTTTTGTTTAAATTTTGGCATGCGTTTGAAGGTTTAAGAGGTTTCAAATTGTTTTGGTGTCAACGTTCAATGCTTTTACTTTTAAATGACACCTATTATTTGCTTATATATTTTTTTAGTTATATTTATTATATATCATTGTATATACATATGTACATACATGTAACTATGTGATTTATATATATGTTTAAGTTTTTGTATACTTAAATTGAAGACTCACGAAGCCATTTCCCGACTTATCTGTTATTCATATGTAAAACGATAATCGTATAAAAGGTGTAATGATTATTAGAATGAATTAATATTTTTTTTCCTATTTTCATACCCTTCACATAAGGTGATAAGGGTATATATAAGTTTGTCATTCCGTTTGTAATTTCTACAATATTCATTTGCGACCCCATAAAGTATATATATTCTGAATCCTTATAGATAGGGAAGTCGTCAGTCTGTTGAAATCCACTTTTCTCAGCCCCCGATGTCGTCGGACGTTATTGGTATCAAACGATAAGAAATTTTCCCGAGATTCTTTCTTTTGAAAATCACCAAAATCCGACAATTAAGGAGATATAAGCAAAAAAAAAAAATTTTTTTTACACAAAAATGATAAGAATTGTGTGTAAGACATGCCCTTTAAGAAATTTAAAAATAAAACATTTTTTTTGAGATAGAGGCAAAAAAATTTTTTTTTACGTAAATACACGCAGTGAAGGGTATATAAGATTTGTCACATCAAAATATAGCGCTCTTACTTGTTTTTTTATATAATATTCGTTTATAGTATTCAATATACATATTCGTAAGCAAACGATTAAGATTATTCAATATTTTTACTTAAAGTTTAGTTTTTCCATAGTTATTTTGTTCAAATTGTATAGTTTATAACGTCCTTGTTAACTAAGTCTACAATGGCTTTTCATTTTCGCTAACCCTGCGTTGTGAAAGAAATACATTCATACATACATATACATATGTATGTACATTTTTATACCCTTCACCTAAGGTGATAAGGGTATATATAAGTTTGTCATTCCGTTTGTAATTTCTACAATATTCATTTGCGACCCCATAAAGTATATATATGCTGAATCCTTATAGATAGGGAAGTCGATTTAGCAATGTCCGTCTGTCCGTCTGTCAGTCTGTTGAAATCAACTTTTCTCAGCCCCCCGTTGTCGTACGGACGCGTTATTGGTATCAAACGATCAGAAATTTTCCCGAAATACTTGCTATTGAAAATCACCAAAAATGCGACAATTAACGAGATATAAGCAAAAAAAATTTTATATCGAAATTTTAATTTTTTTTTTTACACAAAAATGGGTATATTTTTGTGTAAGACATGCATTTTGATAAAGTTAAAAAAAAATTAAAAAAAATTTTTCGATATAAGCAAAAAAAAAAAATTTTCGAGGTAGACGCTCGGAAATTAGATCTCGCGGATATTCGAATACTTCGGAAATTAGAACCAACGTTTTGAATACATTGCATGCTCAGAAATTAGAACCGTCAGTTCTAATTTCCGAGCGTTTTTTATTTATTTGGCTTCCACATAGTAAAAAAAGCGGAATCCTAAGTTACTTATGTAATTTGTATTGTCTGTGTGTAAAATTTAAAACGTGTGTACATAAAGTGTTGTTTTGTTTATAAAATGCCAACAAAAAAAAACGTAAAAAGAATACTCTGTCTTTAGAAACCAAGGTAAAGATATTGGAAAAGATAGACAAAGGCGTTCAAGGTAAACGTTTAGCTATTGACTTTAATGATATAATATATTATATAATGTCATTAGCTATATAAAATCAAATAGAGCAGCTATATTAAATGCAGTTTCCAGCACCTACCAGAAATCAAATAAAAGATCTTTACACAATTGTGAATATCAAAAATTGGAAAGTCGGAAATCTACAATGAGTGGAGCAATATAAAAAAAATAATAAAAAAAATTTTTTAAACTGTGACCAAATATGTTTGCAACAATTAATTAAATGTATATATGTATGTATGTATGTATATACGATCATTTTTTGTTTATTGTGTTTAACAATATTTTTATATTATGGAATTTTACACTAAAAAGTGGCATCTCTGTATTTTAGCGAACATTTTTCTTTTTTGATTTTATTTGTTCTGATTAATGCCTAAATTTGGTCCAGTTTTTTCTTTTCTACAGAAAAGAAAACGGCTTAAGTTTGTATTAGTATTGTTAATGCTGTTGGTATTGGATGATGTTTATGTAATTATTGTTGTTGTTGTTGCTCTTTCTTATGTTTTTGTGGTGGATGCTATTGATGGTATTGTTTTTGTTTATTTTGTTTCCAGTATGGTTGCTATATCCGATGATGTCGGTATTGTTTTTTTCCGTTTTAACTGTTTTTTTTTCTAATGTTATTGTTGTTGCATTTTATTTGAAATTAGATTGCCAGACTTTTTATCATTGCACTATGTACGAACTCTTTATATTCCAAATTTTTTTTATAATTTTTAGTTTGACTTGCTTTTAAAGTGTTAATAAGTTTTCTTTTTAAACTCTGTATGACATTACATGTATATAAAATTTATTGATAGCTTTGTGTTAAACGCGGGGGGAAATAACACTATTATTTATTTGAACAAAAAAAAATCGTTTTAGTTTTTAACTAATATATAACAATTTTTGTTTTTATTAAATTATTTAAATACACTTTCAATTTTATATCACTATTATATGTATGTACATAAGTATAATAATTATAAACACTAAACAATAAACTTTTTTATGAACTCTTTTAAAACATGTTCGTTCAGTTGTTTGCTTTTTCGTTAATTTTAACTTGGCTGTAAGCATTTCAGTTATTTTATGAATCAAGGCCAACAAGAATTGTTTTTTGTTATAATTTAAACTGAGTTTTTGTTTTAATTTGTGTAAATTATTTATTAGATTTCTTATAATAATAAGGTTATTCACTTTATCAATCTTAAGCAATTATCACATTAGTCAAATATTTGTTTGAAAAAAAAACGTTACCACTATTTTTAGCAAAAACTATTTAAGGCTGCTCGCCCTTAAAATAGCTTTTTTTAGAAAATTACGGTCTTACAATAAAAATAAAAATATCTCGTGAGATTTTCCCAATGTTAAAGACATATTTAAAAAAAAAATAAAGAAATAAAAAAATACTTTTTAGTGTTTAAGACTTTTTGTAAAATATTAAACAAATGTAACCATAGTTTTAGTCTTGTAAAAATGCGTTAATTTACTTTTTATCATGACTAAAATTGATCAGGTATGGGCATCATAGTACTTTTTCACGTAATAAAGTAACGTTACGTATGCATGAAGTATGTCTTGTACGAAGTTTTAAACAGAATTTACATACGTTACAAACGTTAAATTTTTGCAATCTCGCAAGACTAAAATTAATAACAAGAACTCGAATAATGTTTAATGTATCACAAAGTTTTGTTTTTCTTTTAAATATAAATAATGTAAATTAAGTTTATTGTTTGCTGTTATTCAAATTATTTTTCAATGTTCAAATGCAAATTTCATAAATTATTTACAAAATTTCACATTATTTTGCAATAAATTAAAATCTTTGTTAATTTGTCTTAAATTAAAATTTATTATAATTTAATAATTTAAATTTCTATGAATATTAAAAACATTGTTAAATAAATTCACACAATATAACTATTAGGCTACTGTTTGTTTGATTAAATTTGATTAAAAAGTATAAAATGATTTTTTAATTGTAAACCAAAAACTTTGGCCTTTTTGCAGGCAAAATAATAAATAATTAATACAATTTGTTTTCTCTCTAGATAAACCACGCAACTAATTTTTGTAAACAAGATTGTAATCAAGGTAGATTTATTTATTAGGCCGTGTTGTTAGCCCAGCTGATTAATTTTTTCTTTCCAATGAGCTCTTAAAATTCATATGTAAAAAATAATTCTCGTTATATATTATTTAACGGCTAAAATTGTCAAAATCTATATATAAAAATTTAAACAAAAAAAAAAACAGTCCAGGAAATACATATCTAGATTATTCAAATTATGTTTTTCTGCATAGATAATATGTTAGTTCCTTAACGTTATATGTTAAGTCCGTTAAAAAAATATCAGCAAGAAATTCTCTTCTAAAACAACAAAATATTAAAAAGTGTGAAAAAAAAATAAAAAAAAGTTTTATTTTTCATGCTGCCGATGAACAATGATATTATTATCTATATTTTTTGTTAATTATTATCATGTTAGTTTAAAAAAAACAAGTAAGAGCGCTATATTTGGCGATGCCAAATCTTTTATACTCTTCACTACGTGTATTTCCGTAAAAAAAAAAAATTTTTTTTGCCGATATCTCGAAAACATTTTTTTTCTTATATCTTGAAAAATTTTTTTTTTCTATTTCTCTCTATTTCTCTAATTTCTGATCGTTTGATACCAATAACGCGTCCGTACGGCATCGGGGGGCTGAGGAAAGTTGATTTCAACAGACTGACAGACGGACATCCCTCAATCGACTTTCCTATCTATAAGGATTCAGAATATATATACTTTATGGGGTCGCAAATGAATATTGTAGAAATTACAAACGGAATGACAAACTTTTATATACCCTTATAAAGGGTATAAGAAACAAAAAAAAAAACGAAATAATTGAAAATATATATGTATGTAAATATTGCTCTTTTTCAAAACATATGTACGTGCTAAAATCGTCAATTACAATTAATTATAAATTATTTTAAATTGAATTAAATAAATTATAAAATTTTTATTTTTAATAAAATCTTTGGCAATTTTAAAATCCCAAAAATCCGAACCGGGATCCCGATGCCCAGATTTTGAAAAATGCATTTTGTAATTAATTCACGAATTAGCTTCAGTTTATGGGGATGAGCTTTTTTGGGGGGTTTTGTTTGCTTTTGGCAGCATATTTTTTAAGTGTATCCCCAATAAGGGGCACAAAAAGGTATCAAAATATAATTTTTATCGAACTTCAAAAAAGTACTAGACACCTGCTCGCTTTTTTTTTTTGTTTGTTTAATAAGAATAAATCTTTTTAAATTTTGTTAAACGATTTTTCTTTTTTACCCTCTAAATAATGAATCTACATATCGCACACTCAGTTCAAAAGTGACACAACTCAAAATTTTCATTTTTCGATTTTATATGCTTAAACTATGCACAACACACTTGTTTATCTATAAGAAAAATATCAGTATATTTTGTTGTTGTTAACTGTTGCTAAAAAACAGTTATGTCTTTCTTTATGTTTTAATTGGTTTAAAGTTGCAATTTATAAAAGTGACTTATCTTTAGTTGTGTCAGAAAATATAATGGTAATAGATCCCTACGTTAAATGCTAAATAGTTTTAATTCGAATTCAATGGTCCAACGTTTTTGTTTTTAAAAATTTTTTTTACGTCAAAAACAGTTTATTTCGATTTCTGAAAAATTACAAATTTTTTAGTTGTGTCACTTTTGAACTGGGTGTGCGATATATTTTGGAAAAGGAACCCACAGTCCAAATTTAATTTCTCTAGCTTAATGCGTTCGGGCTGTTTGATGATGAACCAATAGTTAGTCAGTAACGTGTGTAATTCTTTTATATACATATCGCTCATTTACTCAAACAACGTTATAACTCAAAAAATAAAATTTTGGAGTTAATGATGCAGAATTATTCACAATATCATGCTTTATATTGTGTAAAAAATTCATGCAAATGGCGTGTAAGCTCACCTCTTGATAGAAGAAAACTTTTTAATATCTCCACTGAGTTGTATGTAAATTGAAAACTTTAAACTCATTTTCTGCAAAACCAGTTTCTTTGAGTTATAACGTTGTTTGAGTAAAAAAGCGATATGTAAATATGAATGAAAATTTAAATTAAATACAAAAAGTACCGAAAATTTATTTTGATTTTTTAAGGAGTGACGAACGTAGTTTAAATTATTAAGGGCCTCAAAAAAGTACCAAAATACCAGGCTCCCAAAAAAGTCCAATTATTATTTTAAGTAGAATACAATGCTTTTTAAATGTTGTTTGTATCTCATTTAGCTAAGCAGATATACTGTTGCCAATTTGTTTTCTTTTTTACCCCCTTAATATTTGATTTTCCAAGAATCCCTTCATAGTGAATCTATACAACAGGAGAGGAACCCACAGTGCGATATATACATACATACATATGTAGATGAAGTTATATTAAATACACCCGCATGTAAAAAAAAAAATTAAACTATATTTACTTTAAATATACTTAAGTATTTACTTTCGCAAAAATTTTCGTTTTTTATTCGTTTTTGCATTTGCATTTGCTAAACTAACATTTGCTACATCTCTAGGGAGAAGTGATTTTAAATACACATTTTAAAAAGATTTTAATTCTCTACACAATATTATCATCAACGTAAAGTTATTCTCATTTATTTCTGTCTTTAAATCATTTAGCAAATCATTTGTTTAACATAACATTAAGACATTAATGGCCAGTTTTTGACTTTGTATTTAGACTTTAAATGCATAAGATTGGTGCCATCCCGAATTCTGCATTAATATAGAACTTCAAGTTGAAGTTCTTAAGTCAAAAAGTGGCCATAAAATATCTATTAATTTTAATCTAATATGCCTAATTATTACATTTATCTTATATCTTATGCAACACTAAACAATTTAGTACTAACAATGTCCTATAATATGGAAGATGGTAAACAATCGATTAATAGTAAAATGGATAAATTAAATTTAGATGTGTCGGTAAGTGTTAAAATTTTATTTAATTTTCGTTTTCGAAATTAGTTTAGCTTTCTTCCTTGTTGTGTAAATTATTTTCCTTCACTTAAAGAAATGGTATATGAAACTGTTTTTTATACCCTTCACCAGAGGTGACAAGGGTATACATCTATAAGTTTGTCATTCCGTTTGTAATTTCTACAATATTCATTTGCGACCCCATAAAATATATATATTCTGAATCCTTATAGATAGGGAAGTCGATTTAGCCATGTCCGTCTGTCAGTGTAACGGACAGACAGACAGACGGACATGGAAACATAGAAATTACAAACGGAATGACAAACTTATATATGTATACCCTTATCACCTAAGGTGAAGGGTATAATTAAGAAGCATCCGCCGCATGTATAATCGACGCTCTCTCATCGACGACTAAATGAAAGAGCATAGAAATATGTGTGAAGTTGTCTTTGCACAATTGTGCTATGAAATGGTGACCACTGACTTAGAGCAATCAAAATCAGTATAGCATTGTTGTTATATTTGATTATAGTAAATATAATAAAAATCTCGAATTCGAATGCAATCAAAGTTTTACCCGAACGTGCGAGTTTTCTTTGCTTTTGCTAAAGGAGTTCTAAAATATGATTGTTTCAATTTTCAAATCGCTATCAAATGCCTGAATTTGGCCCTAGAAAAAGAGGATATACATACATATGTATATTTAAATATAAAGTTTAACTATTTAAAATTTATGAGTTATTAGGAAAATAACAGCTGATGATCAGCTGATCCAAGAAGGGCACCTTTGTATGAAATTATACCACAATTTTCCACCATAATTTTACTTAAAAAAAACAAAATTCTATTTCAAAAACAAATTTTGTTAATTTAATTATTTTTTTACCCCATTAGATCGATATGGAAGCCCCAGAATTTCGTGATTTTGCCAAAACCATGGTTGATTATATAGCTGACTATTTGGAAAATATTAGAGACCGGTAAGTAATGACAATTGTCAACCTTAACGAACTGCTAAAATGAATTAATGAATTAATTTTATTAGAAGTTTGGTTTCTTAGCAGGTGTTACTTTCTAATATTTTTTTTAAATTAATGAAAAAAAAACTTTTACTTTCAAATTTTTAATCGTGCTTTTTAAGATCATTTAGGTGCATTTAAAAAAAACGGAAATAAAAGTTCAAAACTAAATGTTCATGTGATTTTTTAAGGGCATTTACTTTTTTAAAAAGTGAATATATTTGTTTTCA
>NDXZ01000217.1:0-15005 GCA_003055125.1 Paykullia maculata
ATAAAACGTTTCATTGTTCACATTGAAAATTTAGAAAATAAAACACTTAAACACCAATTTTGTTTAGTTGTCAGAAACAAATAAATAATAACTATATACATACATACATTTTTTTTTTGGTTTAATAATAAGATAATACTAACAGCTTAAAGTGATGAATATCAACATACAAGTGGTGAGGTAAACAGCAGTGATGCCAACAAATACTATTTCTATTGGCAGTGTTTTCTTTCTTAACGATCTTCAAAATGAATTTTCGTAGATTTTAACTAACGGAAAATTCATTTTGAATATTGTTAAGCGTGAAAAACTAAACATCTTAATGGTAAAATAAATAAATATAAACAAAAATTAAAAACTTTAGTATGGTGAGTTTTTTAAACACAGTGTTGCTTTCTAAATAAACATACAAATGTGCCTTAAAACAAATTTGGGTACTATTTTAAAAAATATCTAATAGTAAATTATTTTAATATAAATATGCTGCTTATTAATTGGCTCTAAGAAAAAATGTTGCACCTTATATTACTTCTTTTTATAAGTGAAAAAAAGATAGACAAGTTATAAATCTAATAATATTACAAAGATCTGTTAAATTTTTTCAAGTGCTTAGCATAATGCCTTAATATCAGAAGGTTAATGGGCCTTTAAATCGGTAGCTAATTTTTTCTACACCGTTTAAGAAAGAAAAGGCTGAGAAAGTGCTAAACGTTTATGCAGAAATAAAAAGTGCATAAGGTTGTTATATAGAAAATAATAAATTTATTTAGTCAATTTTTAGATATTAACAAAACAAGTTTTAAGTTAAAAATTTATCCAATGATTATACGAAAACTTTGCTCTAGAAACCATAGGTCTAAAACGATTTTCGATCCTGCGCAAATTCGAAAATATGTTGTAAGTATTGCTTCACTTCATGATATGTGTAAAATTTTGAAAAACTGGAAGGTGTTGGGCACCAAGATAATAATTTTGCATTTTCTTTTCAGATGAAAGTCGTTACAGAATTTCCCTATTTAAAAAATTAATTTTCTATTATTTACAAACTGCTACAAAATATTTAAAGCAATGAAAAAATTGTTTAATCAATTTTAATATACGTATACTTAATGATTGAAACAAAAATAATAAAGTATACGTATTTTAAAATTTCTTTGAAAGAAAAAAACAAAATGTATTTTATTTTATTAACCGTTTGTCATACACATGTTTCGATTGTCACATTCGTAACACACGGGTCTAGCTAGACTGACTATATATTTTTATGTATTTATGTATATGGAAAATATTAAATCTTTTTAATCTTTTTTAATTATAACAGCTATATTTACCTTACTTTGCTTTTTAGCATATGTTTTATGGACTACTTAAATAATTATAAATATAACAAAATTAAGTAGAAAACCAAATAAAAATAAAAATTGCGTTTTGTGTGTAACAACCTATTCCTTATGTTGCATATCGCACACCCAGTTCAAAAGTGACACAACTCAAAATATTCATTTTTCGAGTTTATATGCTTAAACTATGCACAATACACTTGTTTATCTATAAGAAAAATATCAGAGTATTTTTTTGTTGTTAACTGTTGCTAAAAAACAATTATGTCTTTCTTTATGTTTCAATTAGTATAAAGTTGCAATTCATAAAAGTGACTTATTTTTAGTTGTGTCAGAAAATATAATGGTAATAGATCGCTACACTAAGTGCTAAATAGTTTTAATTCGAATTCAATGGTCCAACGGGTTTGTTTTTAACTATTTTTATTTACGTCAAAAGCAGTTTATTTCGATTTTTGAAAAATTAAAAATTTTGAGTTGTTTCACTTTTGAACTGGTATGTATATAGTGTTAATAAAAAAAAAACGCTTATGTTTGTACTAAATTTCTGAATAGCTAAAACAAGTATATTTTTGAACGTTGTAAATAGATTGGACTTAAATATTTGAACCAACAAAATTTTGTTTTTCTGTGAATTTTTCAATTTCAAATATGTGTGGGTCCAGTCAGACCCATGTGTTACGAATGTGATGTGTACAACAAAATGTCCTTATAACTATGATTTTATATGCACTTTCACTATTTATACACCAATAGCTAACAATATTTTAGGAGGTTATCTGAAGTTTCAAGTCTGTAGCTAAATTTTAAACACATTATAATTTAGTTTATACTTTAAAAGGTCTGTCCGAGGGTTAATGGAAGCAGAAAATCTTAAGGTCGATATGCGCGGGATAAGATCTGATTACAGATCTATGGTTTCTGTGCAAAATTTTTCTTAGAATTTCGCGTAGATTACGTTTTTGTTATACGATTTTTGATGAAAAAAATTGACCCACCCTAAAATACAAACATATATTAAAATTTTCTATTATATATATTCATTCTGTTTATTGGATATTTAAAGTTTTAATGATATTGGAAAGCTTTTGCAATATAAAATAAATAGATTTTTTTCTTTATATATAGAAAAGTTGTTTAACATATACTTTATGTTAATTTCTTTAAATAAAGAATAAATTTATAAATTAAAAAAAAAAGTCTGCTTACAGCACTTAAAGTTTTAAGCTTAAACATGCTTTTTAATTTTTCTTAAACAGAAAGCTTTAGTAAAACAATTTTTTCACTTAATTTATTATGTAAACAGGTCTTATTTAAAAAAAAACTGCTCAAAATAATAAAACTAAAAAAATTGTTTTAAATATAAAGAAAACACCTAAAATTTAAAAAATATATAATTATTAATCTTAGTCCTTTTCAAACAAAGTATTTTAATAAAAAAAAAGTTCAAAGCTTAAGAGAAAAGTACTCTTCAAGCATATAAATAACAAAATTTTTTCTTTGTGCTTTTAAACTTTGGCTTATGATAAAAACCTTATTTCTCCGACTGGAGCTTTAAATAAAAATTAAAATAACAAAAATTATAACTTAACGATATTTTCAATAAATAAAAATTGATAATGACAATATTATAAGTGTTTGGTTTATAACCATCTTATAAAGCAGTGTAATTAAAAAAAATATATTTTCAATTAGAAATGTGTTAAAATAGTTTCAAATATATATTAAAACCCTTTAAACAAACTAATACATACATATATGTTTTTTTTTTATATATATAACTTATGATTCTTTAAGATTTTCGTCAAAAAAAATTCAGCAATTGTTTTCATTTATGCTTTATAATTTATTCAATGTCTTTCGTCTCTCTCATTATTATTATTTCATTATAAATTCTAAACACTCACAAATGTTATATGCATATATATATAACAAAATATACAAAATCAAAAGTGGTAGCATATTTGTGGAGGCGCCTAGAGCTAATCGACGCCGCAGCTTTTATAATTTCTTTTTGCGACATCAGGATGCTGTTGATGATAGTTTAACTTCACCCTCTGTGCATAGAAAAAGTAATTATTTTTTGAAAAAAAAAATTTTTTGTTTTATATTTAAGTTTCACACATTCCATAATTTTAAATAATAAAACACTATTTTGTTTTAAAGCAATCAAACACTTAATAAACCTTTAAACACTTACGTAATCACATAATTTTTTGTAATAAAACAATAATATATTTTAGGTTTTTTCCATTTTCATTATTCATAGTCACATTTTTGTAAATTTTTAACTTCTCCTGCTTGTAAATAACTTTGATTTTAAAATTAGTTTTTAAATAAACTTATATGTTTAGTTGATCAATTATGTTTAGTAATGTAGGAATAATCCAAAAACAACAAAAACTAATTTAAATTTTATTTAAATATTAACTTTATGCCAGGTTGTGATTTTCAGTAAAAGGTTTAAGTCTTAGATAAACTTAAGCAACTTTAAGATATCCCAGCAAAAACTTGGTAATGACTTGCCATTACTAAATAACATAATATTCAATGAGTACTTCATATCATTTGCACTACTTAAAAGTTGCCCCATAATGACTTATTTAGTATGAGTAGTTATTATTAGTTAGTTATTATATCTCTAAATTAAAATTTTACTATTTTTTTGTCATTCCGACTGCTAACATTTGAATTGTTCGATACATGACCATTTGGTCATCTTGATGATTGTATTTGTATGTACACAAAAAGAGCCTTTAATAGTATTTAGTTCACTTAGATAATATAAAAATAATAAGTCATTATTAAGCCCATATTTGCAAGCGAGCAGGGTAAAAACTTGTTTCCAATGCTACCGCTGTGTTAAATTAATGAGTTAGTAGAATCACTACAATATCTAAGCATTTTACCTCATTACAAAACAATGTGAGCTTTTGCTGGGATTTTATTTTACAAGCGCAGTACAGGCAGATATGAAGTATTTTTTACTAAAAGAAAGAAACCTGCGTTAAATTGAATTGTTAAAATAACAATGGTTTTTAAAGCGCAATGCTTATGTAAAATTACATTAATGAAGCTTTTGTAACTTTTAGAATTTTTTGTGTAAACAGACGAAAAAATTATTTCAATTCATTAGTCGCTGCTAAAGCTGCAATTAACTTCAATCATAATAAAGCTTAGATATATACCTACATATATGTATGTAATTTCGGTTTAAATTGTCAAATCAATTCAAACAACCTGGTAAAAAGTATATTCTTAACAATATCTCTGTTTTTAGCGTCTATTACTTATTTGTCTCTTGATGTTTGTGTTCATGTTTTTATTTTTCTTCTACTATATTTCTTTTAACACTGTTTTTTTTTGCCTAAAATCAAAAAACTAAATTCCCAAAAAAAAAAAATTTTAAAAAAAATCAAACGACACTAATTTAGGCGTTTCGCCCGCAACAGCTGCTATTTCCTCCAGCACTTCCCTTGCCACAGCAAATGCCGATAATAATACGACTACCACCTCTTTGGACAAACAAACCATACAACAATCGACGGTGGTAGCAACACCGACACGGAAACGTGCTACAAGTTTTATACGTAAAAAACCACCCCTTGAAAGAGGTTTGTCAGCACAAAGCGCTTTAAGAGTTAACAAAAATGCTTTTGTCTGTATGTGTCTCAATGTTTTACAAAACCCGGTTCCAAATTATATTAAGATTTTTCTGTTTTTATTTTCTTGTTTCATTTCATTTGTCGTTTCGGGACAGCTGATGGTCCCACGCCTGAGGTGATTGTTACCAAGCCATCACCGGATCAGAGTATTATGCTGCCATTGGGTTTAAGGCCAGAAAATTCGACATTGGTGCATGTGTTAGTGCATCGAGAGAGTGATGAGTATAAGGAAGAAGAGGATGAGAATAATTCAAAGGCTGCATCGCCAGTAATGAGTATGGGAATGGGTAAGGGCTAAGATAAAATTATTTGTAAATACTTTTTTCCTCTGGGCTATTAAAAATACATTTTAGACTTTTTTAAAAATATATATATATTTCTATTTATAAATGATTTTTATTTTGGCTTAAAGTTCTTATATTTTAAAAGTGGGATATATTGAGAATCTTTTTTAATTTAAAAAATTCAGTTTCCCATATGATATCAGCAGAGTGGAATGCATTTTCGAAACCTGCTACGATTTCATCGTCAGTGTGCTAATATCATATGGGAAACTGAATTTTTAAAATAAAATGAGATTCTCAATATATCACACTTTCAAAATATAAGAACTTTAAGCCAAAATAAAAATCATTAATAAATTTATAAATTAATAATTTCAATACATAATAAAAATATGACTTTTTCTATTTGTGTTTGTCTAAAACATACAGCTTAGGTTATGAATTGAATTACATATAATTTTTTTCAATCTTTATTTTAAAAATGTTCCTTTTTTAGAAAAACACAAACCGCCCCAAATACGCATTAGTCCTGGATCGGATGATGGCAGCTTAAGATTGGCTGACACAGTACAACTACCAACGGTACAGATAATGATTGACTCCCCTAAAGAACCACCTAGAGGCGATTTCTCAGCTGATTTCAATGTACAGCAAAAGCCTGAAGTACCAATGATGCCTGTTATTGAGGAACCAATCGATGTCAATGTACAGGGTGATACATCGAAAGTATTTTATGACTACAACCCCGAGGAGGCCAATGAAATAGTTGTTTTGGAAACTCTTACGGAGGAATCGCCTAAATCTGAAGATATACCAGCACTGCCAGATATACCTGTGCCGCCATCAGTTTTTGATTTCTCTGCAGAAATTACGGGCACTGAAAAATTCAAAACCATACCAACAACAACAACAGCTACAACGATTTTAATAGAAGGTGAACAAAAACCAGTAGTAACACCATTAACGCTAGTTACAACTCCACTTTCACAACATTCACCAATAACAACAACAGTACCAGCAACACATTCCATATCAACGGCCACAGTCACTCCAACATCGTCGACATCATCATCAACAACATCGCCAGCTTCTACAGATCCCACATCGCATGATGACGATGATGATGATGATAATGACAATGGTGATAATAAAACTAGATGACATTCAGCTAAAACAGCAGCTGTAACTACAAAAACATCAAGTTCTAGTAGCACCAGCTGCTGTAGTTCTCGACCCCAGTCGAGTCCCTACAGTTCGGAAACAGACCAAAATGAAGATGATCCTCTAGAACAGGATAAACAACAATTTAGTTGACAACATCGTATCTGAGTAGAAACCCATATTTACTTCAACTATTTTAATGTATTTATTACTATTATTATTGTGACTATTATTATAATTATTATTACAATTGTTATAGTTGTTGTTACAAAGAGTACATCTACAATTTATCAAACTGTGCTCGTAAAATCATGTTAAAAGTTTTTTTTTTTTGTTAAGGTTTTAAAAACAAAAGAAACGTAGTTATTTACATAGAATTAAAAATTAATAAGATACAAATAAAAACCATTATAAAGCAGAAACAGAAAAAATAAATAAAATGAAACAATCAATTTCAATAATAATATTTAATGCAAAACAAAATCTTAAATAGTAAATTTGGAAAACTAATTTTAAATATTTGCATAGAAATCGAACGTTAACATTAAAAAACAATATCATACAACAAATAAATTAAGTAAACGAATATAATTACATTAAAAAAAAAAATCAAATTGAATGAAATGTTTTTGTTTTTGTATTATTTTTTTTTTGGAAATTAAGTAGTTAATTTTTATAATAATTAAAAGCATAACCTGTAAATATTTAGCATCTTAAAAAAAAAAATAATTTAATAGAACTTGAAATAATACAATGCGTTTTAAAAGTATTTGGGCCGCTAAGTATCTGCTTCAGATCCACTTGTTTTAATATATTTTTATATTTTCTTTTAAATTAAATTTTAAAGAGATGGCTTTGAAACCCTTGTCGTGGAAAATCGGATAAATGGTGCATAGTTAACCGGTTTGAAATATGTTAAAACATTTTTTTAGAGGTCTACTTTCACAAGTCAATAGGACTTTCTTTTGACGTTCGCTTTGGGGGTTCTAAACAGAAATATACAACTTCTATTCTCTATTCGACAAAGCGAGCAAATATGCTAAGCGTGAATCAGTGATGGACGAACTTCCAACTTCAAATCACTTGACTTGGATGATCTATAGTACAAAAGCTATTGGCAAGGGTTTCCAAAAATGTTAAACTTTTTGCTGGAATTTGTCACAGATGTACAAATATATTTCTGTTTTCATTTTTACTTCACTTGAGTTGTATAATTATATTTGACGTGCAAAAGCATTTCTAACCAATTTAAAAATAAACTGAATGAATTAATGTTTTAATTAAATTGATCAAAAACTTAGTAATTAATCAAACATGAGTGCTAATTGAAAAACTTAATGCAACATTTTTTTTCCGTATATATACATATGTTTATGTAGATATTTATGTTATTTTTTTTTTTTTTGTAAATTACTTTTAAAAGTACTGTATTAAGTATTTGGAACAAAATAAATAAATAATAAAAAACAAAAATAAATAAGGCACTGCCAAAAAATAATTGTAAATAAAATTAGGTAAGTTTTTAATTAGAAGAAGACATTTTAAATTTAATAGTTAATTTGTAAATGAATATTTAACCCCCACATTTGTAATCAAGTTTTATAAAAAAATAGAAAATGTATAAATTTTGTTTCAAAAGCTCTGTTTTATAAACCTTTAATAAATTAGAAAATTGATTGTAAACGTGGAGGCTAGTTTTTTATTTCAATTTATATTTTGCCAAAATAAACTAAAATTATTAATAATTTAAACGATTAATGTAAAGATTTAAAATATACATAAGAAATCTAGATGGCAATAGAATTATAATGAATAGCTAATAATTTAATATGTAATTAGTATTTGTAAAAAAAAAAATTTTTTAAAATCAAACTGTAAAAAAACGCCAAAATGAAAAGATACAAAAAAACCAAAACCCTTAAAATATAGTTTATTTAATCATTAACTAGTTTAATTAATAGGAAATTCTATGTAAATTCATTTTAGTGTTATAATATTGTAAATAAAAAATTAATAAAACTAGCACAATATTGTCACCAAAGCTCAAATTGAAACTAATTTTTATAAAAATAATAAATTTTGTTTGGAACAAACAAACACTGTAAATAGGTTTTAATATTGTTTTCTTTTCTCTTTTGTTACATTAGCAAAATAAATAATTCACTAACATGACAAAATAAATTATAATTAAAATTTAAAAATATGCTAAAAATCAAAAACAAAATATCCTTCAAGGCTTTTAAAAAAAAATTCATTAAAAATATTTTTTTTAATATTATTTAATTAAATGCTTAAAATCGCAGTTAAAAGCCGAAATATAAATTAAATATTAGCTGTTGTTTTAAATATTTTAATTAGGCTTGAAAAATATATGAATTGTTTAAAACCTTTTGCCTTTATCTGTAGAACTGTGTTCACTGAGATTTGTTAAACACCAACTAGTTTTGAGTGTTAAGAAAATATGTTTTAGTTTAAATTTTTTACACACAGACGTTTTCCTAAAAACAAGACAACAACAACCAAAAGTTAATTAAAAAAAATGTTTTTTCGGCAAAAAGATTTCTAAATAGTTATTTTAATGAACATTTTCTAAAAACTAAACTTTATTGATAATGATTTATCAATATAAAATTGTTATAGTTTTTGTTTTCAAACAAAAACTTAAAGTAATTTCGATATAAAAATAAAAATGTATTTGAATTTTATAAAATAAAAAAAATTTAAATAAACATGTTTTATTAAAATTTATTGCATTTTTCTTAACATAAAAAGTTTTTTTTTATAAATAAATTAATATAATGTATTTTAAAAAAATGTAAAAAAAAACTCAAATTACAAAATAGTACTTTTAAATTGGAGAATTCACTAAAAAAATTTTTTATATTCAATTTTTATCAAATTAATAATTTTTTTTATGTTACGAGAATTAAATACAAAATTTTTATACATTAAAAATATTCTTTAAATCGGGAATTTGTCTAAGAAATTTTTTGAGTCGAAAATTTTTTTCAACTCAGAATTTGTCGAAAATTTTGATTGTTTTCAATCAAAAATTTATAAAAAAAACTTGCTTAAAATCAAATATTTTACCGAAAAAATATTTAAAACTCAAAGCATTACATATTTGTTAAAAATGTTTATATAAATCAAAAATTGCAAAAAAAAATATTATTTTAATCGAAAATTCAGTAAAATATTTTTGAAGTTTAGTATGTTAAGGATTCATCAGTTTGATTGAAATAACTTGCAAGTTTTAGTTGCTTTATAGGATTCCTTTATTGTTTTTTTTGTTTTGTATCATAAATAATTGCATATAACTAGGGGTCACTTTTAGTGTTGTTACTTAAATGTTACTTGTACATACTTCGTTGTCAATTTCGCTTAACATTTTTTCTAAGAATCAAAATATATAAATAAATACAAACATAGCTCCACTTTTGAACGGAATTAACCTCCTTCACATACCTCACAAATCAAAAGGTGTTTTTTCTGTTTTTGTTTAAAGAAAATTAATTTAAAAAATCTGGTTGGTGTTGTCAAAACTTTTGTGAACAGTTTTACTTTATGAATAGATTTATTTGCTGCATTAATTGCTGATGTTATATCTCCACAATAAAACATCTTAAAAATTTGGTTGTGATTTATTTGATTCCT
This sequence comes from Paykullia maculata, assembly GCA_003055125.1. Classification (NCBI taxonomy): domain Eukaryota; kingdom Metazoa; phylum Arthropoda; class Insecta; order Diptera; family Rhinophoridae; genus Paykullia; species Paykullia maculata. The sequence continues at coordinate 10,105 of NDXZ01000217.1, forward strand.
CCATAAAACCAAAGCGGTTAAAAGACCAAACTAAACTAAAACTAACTGACATAATTTCCAAGCTAAAATGCAAACAGCTTCTAATAACTGCTTCCAAATAAAATAAGAAATATGTATAATAATGTTTTTTTTTTTTTTTTAAATTAAAAATTCAGCACAAAACTAATCTTACATTATGTTTTTAAATCGATTTTTTCCGACAATCATTATGAAAACCCTAAAAACTGATTATTAAAAAATTATTAAATCTTAAATATGTAATAAAGAAAACGGTACCAACTGAAAAGCCTTTAACGTTTCCTTTTTTGTTTCTCTTCTTAAATAGAACAAATAAACTAAATACAATATTGAAGACAAAAACCCAGAAAAATAAACAGAAATACAAAAATAAATAGTTTAACTAGGATACAAACCGAATACAATTAAACAACCGAAACCAAATGAAAAACCCAAACACTCGTCAATTAAGTGATATTAAATAAAAAAAAAAATCAACAGAAGCAAAAAAAAAACTTTAAAAAAGAAGCGATTTATTTAAAAGATTTCAAAACTAATAAAATGTAAAAATTAAAAACAAGGCAAATATATTTATAAAAAATAAATAAATATATAAAAATTGCTAAAGGAAACAGTGTATTAAAATTAATGATGTATTGTATGTATAAAATTAATATTATACATACATATGTATGTTAATCGTTTTCATAGAATTTGTAATTAATTTCTAAAAAAAAGAAATTCTTAAATAAAATAAAACTTCAACGATTTAATTTTTGATTTAAAAAACTAGATTTAATAATTTCATACTTTTTTGTTATCAAATTTAATTTCATCATATAATATATTGACAATAAAAAATTGCACTTTTTATTAATTGCAAATTGAGATATAAAAATGTTGAATCATAATAGTAAAACAAAAAGCGCTTGTTAATTTTGTTTTGTAATATTTTTATAGATGACAAATAGAGAAAACGTTATACGAAGAAAAAAAAACCAAAGAAAAATTTAGCAAATTATTAAAATAACACGAATGTTAACAGTATTTGTAATAGTTATAGACCTTAAAATGAATTGTAATGTAATAGATAAAATTAAAATTAAAACTTTTTTTAAATTCCTAACTAGAGCTAGAGAAAAATAACTAACTGCAGTAGATAGATAAAGATATAAAAAAATTGTTTTAAGCCATTTCGTTATGGTTCTGTTTTAAAATTTATTTTTATTTTATTTTATTATTTATCTACAAAATTACTATTAATATTATTTAACTTTAAAAACAAACAAACATAACATTTCTCTACAGCAAAAACATGTGTAATTCGCGCTACGTACCACACAAGTAACGATACCATCGCTTTACCATCTGCGTAAAAAGTTTCCTGGCCGTGTGTTTTCTTTCTTCTGTGGGGCTACGTAAAAGATACGGTCTATGCCAATGGCCCACAATCGATTCAAGATCTTAAAGATGAAATTCGTGAAGCTATCGAGAACATACAGCCGAAAGTGTGCAAACTGCTGTTGGGAAATTTTATAAAGAGAATATTGTTTTTTTAAATTTATTAATGGAATATCCTCCTCTTTACAATTAAATAAACATTCTATGATTTCGCTTAAGAAAATTTGTTTTTTTACATACGACACCACATATTGCTAGACCCACAACTTAAAGAGTAAAATAAACAATTCGCGTTACCGGGAACATGACACTGCTGATACTTATTCTTTTTCACAGCTTTTTGTTTTTTCGTTATTATACCCGCCACCACAGGTGGCAACGGTATACGTATATACATATGTAAGTTTGTCTTTCCATTTGTAATTTTTATATTATTAATTTGCATATTTATTCTGAATTTGTATATATATTTTGAATCCCTATAGACAGGGAAGTCGATTTAGCTATGTCCGTATGTCAGTCTGTCCGTCTGCTGAAATTAATATTGCCGAGATTCTCCCTATGGAAAATCACCAGAAAGCGACAATTAACGAGATATAAGCAAATAAAGACAACTTTTTTTTACAAAAAAAATTTTATATTTTTGTATCTTTTAAAAAATTTGCAAAAATACAACAATTTTTTTGAAGGGCTTATAAGATTTGGCACAGCCAAATATAACGCTCTTACTTGTTTTATGTTAAATTTAAAAACCATACTATTGCTTTCATTGCCAATCTAACAGATAGTTTAAAGCAAATCGAAACAGGCAAAAATAAAAAAATAATAGCTTTTGGTAGATGTTTCTAAATTTCGTCCTTACATCAGCCAGAAGTCTCCGCTGTGTATGTAACCAGGGAGTAACTACATTTACTTCGTACCCCTTTTATTAATTTTTTTCATATAGCTGGTATGATTTTCGTTATTGTGCGCGTGCGTGAGCTGGCAAGAACCACCCCCGTTCCGGCAAGCTTCAGCCGTGCTAACGCGGGCATACCAGCGCCGCCGGCAATCTGACCACACTAGCCGTTTCTACACAGCGCACATACAATAAGAATGAATCAAATAGAAAATAATTATTAAGAAGAATCAGCTGATTTTGATATTTTAAAGAACACTTTAGAGCAACAAAGCTGATGTTGCATTTTATGTGAATTTGTGATGATTGTAGAACTGCAAGTGTACATACACAAATTTATTTTTTTGCGTTCATTCGTTTTCTGTCTTAAATATCCAAATAATTTATCATTATGATAAACATGAAATTTTTTTTTTTAAACAAAATGTTTACTATTGAATTAAATTTTTTGTTTTGTTTAAGTTTGATTTCTTTGTCAACATAAATTGTTTAGTTGTTTTTTTTTTATTAAAAAAATTAGAAATTCTATGTACATCAAAGCTTTGGTTTTTACTCTATTTTAACTTCTGAAATTATTATTATTCTCTAATAACTTTAAACGATCCTGTAAATCATGTATTAAAAAAACAAAAAGTTTATTTTTCGTTTATATTAGTAAACAATGCGCAGTTCTTTTATGCGTAAAAAAAAGAACTAAAATTTAATTAACATTGACACAATCACTGTTTAAAATAACATTCTCCTCATTTAACAGAAGTTAAAAATAACAAGAAGTGAAAAGTAACAAACTGTAATCACAGTCACTGTTTTAAAGAACAGTGATTTAAAAATCACTTTCACTGTTAACGATGTTCCTTAAAAATCACGGGATCGCTCATCTCTATTGTATTTAGGCAAGCTTAAAGCTATTTATTAGCATAAAATAGTTTGTTGTAAAAATATCCTGAATATTATACAAAAAAAAAATGTTGAATTAATTTTGTAGCTTTGGCCATGTAAAAAAAGTCTTAGTTTCGGCAACATTGGTTTGCATATTCAGTACTGTGCGACTGCACCCGTAAAACAGGGGTAGCAGTAGCAGGGTTTTAACTAAAAAGTATTAAATATTTATGTTATTTTTAAAAAAGTGTAAACTCGTATACAACAAATTCTAATGGATTTGTGCAAAGCTAACGTCCAACGAAAAACAAGAGTACGTGGCTGCTTAAAGGATTACAATTATTTAAATTAATGGTTTATATCTTGTGCACTCTTTTTTTTTTAATTAGTTTTTAGAAAATGGCTTAAAACATTTTTTATTTATTATCTTCAAATTTTTCATAATCTTTTTACATTTGTGTTGCTGAACTAAATTTTCTGTTTAACTTTATACAAACATTTAACGATTTTATCTCTATGACGGGTTTTTAAAACTAAAAACAAAAAAAATTATTAATTAATAACAAAATTTTGTATTAAAACAAGGGAATTTTAACGGAATAATATAAATTAATGTTAATGTAAGTATATTATAAACAATTTATAAATGAAACGCAATTTTTTTGTAACAGAAAATAATATCACAGTTTAAAAATGAAATCTCAAAAGAATCTTTACAAAAAACAAATATTTCCCTTCAAAACAAGTAACAAACAATTAAAGAAATCATTAACAATTTTTCAATTAAAATTTAAAAAATATTAAAAACAACAAAAAACAAATTTAAAACGAAATCATATCACCAAAGAAAACCAAAGTATCTTAAAGAAAATACCATAAAATAAAATAAAAACAAATTACATATACTATATACATACATAAATACATTTAAAATTATTTATATATTTTTTAATAAAAAGTACAAAAAATATATAAATTACGTATATAGAAAAAATAGAACATTAATTACATATATAAATAATGAAAGAAAAATATAGTTAAAATTACCAAAATTTTAAAAAAGAAATAGTTATTCAATAAAATTCATATGTAATTAAAACTAATGAAAAAAAAATTACTAAATACTCGTATTATAAACATTTATTAAAATTAAAAGAAATCTAAAAAATTCTCATTCATCCATAAAGCGTGAATACGTTTTATATTGTTATAACAACAATTGTAAATAGTGTTTGCAATTAAGGATATCAAAAACTCTTTTTTATATTTTTTCAAATTTTAACACTTTAAATAAAAGAAAAAGATCATATAAAAAAACTATTACAATTAAAATGATTTTTGTATCTCTCTTAAAAATACTCTAAAAAATATAAATTCAAATTTATATAAATATAACCAAGAGTGTTGCGTAACTAAAACATATATGAAACAAAATCAAAACAAATTAATATATTAGTTTTAATTAAAAGTCATTAAACAAAGAAAAATCTTTCTATAAAAAAATTAATAAAAAAAACCAAAGTTGTAACTTAAAAATAAAAAAAAAAATTTCATATATATCTGTAGCGAGCTATTACAAAAATAAAATAAAAACAATATGAAAAAACAAATTACATACATATGTACATACATAAATATATGTATATATGTATGAAAGTACGTATGTTATAATAAAAGAAATATACATAATATTTATTCTTTTTGTCAAAAAAAAAAAAAAAAAAAA
>NDXZ01000217.1:15101-28986 GCA_003055125.1 Paykullia maculata
TTATTTTAATCTGGTAACTCTCTCTCTCTCTTTAGCAGCACTTGTTTATATAAATATTTTTTATCCTTAACCCTGGTGCGACCAACAACTCCCTAGGTTGCACAGGGTCTTAAATTTGCGGAGTCCCATCTTGTGCTACGGGAATCAGTTGCTCCGAGGATCTTTACTGGTCTGGGATGATCCTTTGACGTATTCATGGAGCTAGAGTTGACGCCAAAATCATAAAAAGATAATGTTGAATAGTTAATTATTCTCTTAATAGACTGGCTTCGAACAACGGAATATGTCTTTAGGGTGTTATTGACTGACAACTGGGCTACATAGTTAATGCTCGTGTTAGTGCTAACTCCAAAACTTTTAGAATATATTGTGCTGTCAACAATCCAAGCTTTCGAATATTTTTTATAGTTTTGTTAGGGCTTATATGATTTTCGAAAGTGGATGTTATATCGCAGCTACAATCTATTATTTTACTTGAAACGTTTTTGTTTGGAATTTCATCTGGATGATAAGCGGCTATGTGCTTTCTAGAAGTAGGTCTTTTATGTACAAAACAGCTTAAATTAACCTTTTTTTTGCAGAATTGATGTAGCAAAAAAATATTAATTCCATTAAGCAGACATAACTCAATTATGGACCGGCAACCATAACAACCAAAAAGTACATTCCAGTTATTAGAAGACTTTTTTGCTAATTTTTTCTTAAACAAATATTTAAATATTTAAATCCAGACATTAAGGGACATTTATGTTAAATAATGAACCGATTATAATGAAAGTCATTAAAGTTTGTTTTGGGACCAAAAAGTTGATTTCATTCAAAATAACTATTTATTTGATTTCTTTTTTTAATTTTACAGTCAAACTAATGGACTTGGAACAAAAAACCTTTAGCGGTGTTAACTTCAATGTTCTCCTTAAGAGTTTTTCCAAGTCTGGTCGAGCATATTGCTCGCACAGCGTTGTTTAGTATGAAATATTTGGTCATCCAGAGACCTGTTAATAGAAAGAAGATTTAGAAATATATAGAAAGAGGAATCGAGAGGGTCATATGATTGTATGACCATACTTTATTTTATAGGATTACCTGATACTGCTAATGAAATAGCATTGTTAAACCAAATCTGCTGTTAATAACACAAATAGATTGTTTAAATTTTCAATTGTAATCTAGTTTATCTTTAATAATTACTTTGTTATACTCGAGTTCATTTCAGCGATATAAATTACCGAAAACGTTGGCCTATAGCTCCATATGAATTGTGTTATATTGAGAGGAAAGTGGGATGCTAACAATTTTTTGATATTCGTCTTCTGCTCCCATTTTGCCAATTTATCTTTTATATAAATTTTACCGCCAACTCATTGTTGTCTTTAGGAACCCTTTGTTTAGATCAGAAGTCGTATTAATTTGACTCTCCCCATGAGCTATGATTACATGCCCCACAAGCATTGAATCTGGTTGTCTGGCTTGAAAATCGAAATATGTACATATGTTTTTGCTGTTGAACAGTGACACTTTTAGAAAAAGAAAACTCTTTTATATTCGATCAGTTTTTATATCGTTCTTGAATAGAACTTTTTTTAACAGACAAAAAAACATAAATATTGTTACTCACTAAGAGTCAAATGTTTTAAAATCATGCTTCAACTAAAGCGGTTGCCGAAATTTGTCACAAAGATGCTGGAGCTATCGATATAGTGGGCCAAGGCTGCTTTCAGCAATCATATATGTATTTACGTAATATTAAAAATTGAAAGGACAAATAACACTGTGCGACAAAAAACAAAGTACACAGACTTGGCCACATAGGTTCAATAGTACTACTTGAGCTGAGTAAGACCGTTTTGCAATATTAGCTCGCGTTTTGATTTTATGGGCCTCAACATATTGGGGGATTTGGAAATTAAAAATTTTTCTTCAAAAAACGGTGTTTTTTGCAAAAAAGGCAATTTTTGCTATATAAGTCATCTGAACATGTTCAGATCGTAAAGGTATGTTCACAAATTTTGTTTTACTCTGGCTACATTTTTGAAGAAGATAGTATGGGAAAAAAGAAAGATTCAAAAAAGTAAAAAAATCCAATTTCTTTTTGCATTTTCTTAAAAAATATACAAAAAAAATTTTTTTTCCGGTGATAAAATGTTTAAAGGGTTGTTCACTATAGACCTACCTACAACTTTGCCAAAGACATTAAGACATTATTGGCTAAAAGGTTATGGTACCATTTTTCGGAAAATTCAACAAGTTTCCCAATATGTTGAGGCACATAAAATCAAAACGCGAACTAATATTGCAAAACGGAGGGTCTTACTCAGCTCAAGTAGTACTATCGAACCTATTTAGACAAGTTTGTGTACTTTTTTCACTGTCGCACAGTGTAATCAAACTGGTTTTGGATCCTGCTTCATACTACGATCTATAACAGTTTTTTTCATTCTGAACACATTTTAGCCAAATGACAGTATCAAGGTAAATCCAATATAGGCAAAAACGATGAATGAATAATGTCGCTAACTTTAAAATAAAGTTTAAAAAACCTGTTCCTAACTGATTTTCAATAGAAATATATTAAATATATTTGATAGAATTATATTTAGTCCGATGGACATGAGAGTGTTTCCCACAAGCAGATGGACAAATAGTGGATACATAACAAGAACACAAAAAACAAGTAAGAGCGCTATATTTGGCTGTGCCCATTTGTACCAAATGGTTGAATTTTTTTCAAATATATCTGTAATTTATCTCAAAGCTGCAAAACAATAATTTTTTTGTGTAACAAAAAAGAGGAAGTCGTCTTTTTTTGTTTATATCTTACCCGGTTATTGATGGATTTTGCCAGTTTTCAACATCAATTTTTTCAAAAGTATTACCAAACGTTTGATACTTTATAGAAGTTTGGGTGACCTATGGAAGCTACGAAAACTTGATTTTAACCAACACACGGACAGATGGACACGGGTAAATGGACTTTCCTATCTATCAGGATCCAGAATATTTATACTTTATAGGGTCGCAAATTAATATTGAAGAAATTACAAACGGAATAACAAACCTATATATACCCTTACCACATGTGTGTGTGTGAAGGGTATAAAAATAAACAAGGGTCTATTAAAGATAATTTTTATTACAGCAGTAAAGTAATATGTAGCTTGTGGTGATGGTGGCCACCAACTCGAATGAATATTGTACAAAAATTAAATTTACATCCTAAAATCTATTTATGTTTAAAATTGTTATTGTTTACATATTTTTGTTTACCAAAATTTCATAATAAAAACAATATGGAATCTGATATTTGTTTAATTTAGTGAAAATTATCATACCCCAGCAGATTTTTAATTAAATATTTTTTGCCTTCTATGTTTATGGCTTCGGGCATTTTTTAATGTAATATTTGATAATATTGAATAATTATTCATACGTGTGTATAGATTTGCTTGCATAAAGTAAAATAAATTTTTTTGGAAAATTAATATTATATTGAGAGAGTGTCTTTCAATAAGTTTTGTGTGTGTGTTTGTACAATTGAATACTTACACAACAAAAGTAAGTTTAAAATTAAACGCGACTACTAAAGATTTTATTGTTTCAATTTTAAAATTTGTAAGAAACGAATCAAAATTAAATGAAGTGTTTAATTATGTCAAGTGTTAATTTGCTTTCTAGAAACATTATTTCAACTTAACATATTAAACATTTACAAAACTGTTTACAGAATATCTTTCCATAACATTAATGAAAATTTCAAATGTAATTTGTTACAATAATAAAATACACAAAGAAGTTACTTTTGTGTTAAATGATTGTTTTCTGTAAATATATCGCATTAATCTCTTTTTATTCCTTAGAGAATTAACACGTTTACCGCCTTACAAACAGCAAACAAAAGAGTTTTTATGCCTTAAAGACAAAAAACAAAAGAAGGAAATGAACAAATATATAAAAGTTTTTCGACACGACAAAAAAATAAAAATAAAAAAGGCTTTTGTCTATTTGATGTAGCCAGCCAGCGGCCTAGAAATATTATTATCAAATAAATAAAGTTTCATTTTTGTTACATTTGAAGACTTAAGCCGCCTTAACCCACAGTGCCTTGTTACCATACAAAAAATATTTACAAATATTTTGGCTTAAGTGATAATATGTTAAGGCTATATTTTTTAATATTGTAACGCTACCTGTGTTAACGGTTATCGAAAAAGGAGATGATGTCAAATACCAGAAGAAATACACTTGTGGAGTATGTTAATAACATTGATGTTGCAATAGCTTTTTATGAAGGTATCATTTTTAGTTGCCTTAAACCCTTGTTTTTTAATATTTTTTTTTTTGGTAAAATGACAGAAAAGCTTTTAAAATGTAATGCTATTTGTAAACTTCTTACAAATATGTATTAGGGCTTAGCGAGCCAATTCTATTTGCCTAAAATATGTAAATCACATAAAGAAAGATGGAACACAGATTAAAAATTAAAAGATTATACACATTTGCATTTCGTTTACCTTTCGTTTTGCTGGTTATTTTTTATGAGACATTTCTGTTATTCTATTGCTACACAAATGTTATTAACATGCTAATTCAATGTTGTTCTCTAGCTGCTCTGTAAAATAAATAATAAATTAGCTTTAGCTGCCGCGACTGCCGCATTTAATTTTTAAAAACCCTCTTTGTAGCATATTAGGCTGTATTTTAGCAATTACGCTTAAATTATTAGATTTAGAATATAAGCATCCAATCGCACCAACAATATGGCCAATTAACAGGCCAAAATCGTTTAATTTTTCTTAAAAATAAAAAATCGCTTGAAAATTTTTAAAATTTTTATTACTCCTTAAATTGAAAATTCATTTTTTATATTTAATTTAAATAAAGTTTCTATTAATTAAGAGTTATGTACATATATTAATTAACAAATATTTTTATTAAGACCCACCTACAATTGTTAACCTATTTGAAACAACTCTAAACTTAAGCGTTTGATTAATTAACAAATTTATTTAAACCCCCTAACTAACAAAAATGAATTAACAATACAGCTTGTCAACTGCTGCACACTGTTTCCTAGGCTAAATTTAAAATCTGAAAATTTCCCTTTTCTCCTCTCTGTCTCAATTTTCAAATGTTTGACTAAAGCTTAATATCCGTACATAATTCCTTGTGCCCAAGGATAAGCCATTTTGATTTTGGTAATGGTTGGTTAAAAATTTCACCTTATCCCAAACAAACGATACCCTTGATTCTTATCACTTTCATACCCCTTTCTTATCGAAAATAAACTTTTGAGTATGAAACAACATAATGTGCGATGACTTGTGTAAATAAGTGAGTTGTAGAAACAATATTTGCATGTTTAAAAGGCTGAATAAGTATTAAGTGATTTAACAAAAGAATAAAAACGAATATCCTGCAATCAAGTTAAGGGGTTTTACAAATTGACAGGTCAACTTCTTGTTCATATGTACATAAATACCCACAAGATGTGGTACTTTGTATGCGTTACGCCCAAAAGTTTAAATTTATTCAGTCCCAAGGTAGACTTTAATATTTACAAAATTGTTTGTTGTTTGTTAAAAGATACGCAACCTTTTTTAATAAAAAAACAAACATTTGATAATAAAATTAGGTAGCAAGTAAACATCAATTTTAAATTAGTATAAGTTTGTATATTTTTAAAGTTTAAAGAGGTTTAAAGAATATTTGTATATGTTTAAAGAGGTTTTAGTTCCCAAAAGGTTAAACAAAACCCATTAAACAACTCTAACAACGTTTTGGTATCCATTAAATATGTTTCATAAGCAAACGAAAAATATTCATAATTTGTTGAATATTTTTTATATTCATGTGTACAATTTTTCCAAAATAGAAAATCTAGCAAAATGCAAGAATTATTGGCTATAGTTCTGCTATAGGATCTATTTCTGAAAATCATCTTCACACAGGCCTACACTATTTTAAAAAGTAAGGATGAAAGCTGACCAAGGTTAACTTCCGGAAATTACGTTTCCGCTTACAAAACTGTTAAAATATATTAGAATCAAGAAATTTACCACAAATAAGTTTTGCGTAAACGAGAATTAAAAAACTACTATGATTAGCGGTCGAAACTCTTAACGAAAAATGACTTCTTTTTAAAGATTTTTTTTAAAACAAGTTTATCGTCCATAACTTTGTCAATTATAGAGCTGTTGTATTAGATTTTTCTAGACACAGTTTCTGGGACAAATTAAATAAATTAAATTTATTCTGGAATTAGACAAACAAAACTGTTGTGTAAAAATTTATATAGAAAACTGCCAGTCGTCGCTTTTGGCTCATGTACATATGTTTATAGAAATTACTTTTTTTCCCAAACGTTTATAAGTACATATAAATTGAAACACTTTAAGATATGCAAATTTCATTACACGTGACATGTATTTAAGGAAAGATATGAAAAACGTGCACATACATATGTATGTAGTTAGAACGTTAACCAGTGTTTGTCAAAGTTCCACTTTTTAATTTTTTAATTGACAGAAAATCTGCGTGCGATTTTTCAATGCACGCTGTGTTATGTACATACTTACATATTCTATATAAATAGTATACCCACATACTTATGTTCATACATGCACTACCTAAAAAGAAACTTCACGTTTTACGTTAACCACGTGAAGAAAAGAGAAAATTTAAAAAATTGCATGCATACATTTTGCATAGAGTGAAAGCTTTACTAACAAATGGAACCTGTTGCTTAATAACTTTAATTAATAGATAATATTTCTTGTTTAAATTGTTTTATCTTCTTGACTACGCCTCACAGCAGTTCTCTGCGTAGCTATCAAAATTTTAAACTTAATAAAGAATGTTTAAGAATTAGTAAATCATACAAAATTAATTAACGAATGCAAAAAAAAATCCATCCCACACTTCGGCACTTCAGGCCTTGACCTCATACGAGGTCAAGGTGAGGTGACTGTGTCACATCTCTTAATGAACTCGGATTTGGCAATAGCTTGACACTATGCTGGGTACCTGGCTATAAGGGCCGCGCTAGAAATGAACGGGCTGACTGTCTACCCAACAGAGGGGCCCAGCGTGCCTTTATTGAACCACAACCCTTTTTTGGCGTCTCGAACAGCTACCTAAGGGGAAGTACTGGCTCGTTGTTTAAGGCGAAATTTTCTCATCACTGGGAAACTACTTCGGGCCTTAGACAATCAAAACGTTTTGTCGACCTGTCCCGGCTTAAATTTCGAAAGCCTTAGATGCCATCAATTTATCATAGGGAACGCTGAGATCAAGCAGTGCAGACTCTGTGAGACGGGCGATGAGTCTTCGTAACATGTAATGCTAATGACGCGCAGGGTCAATTTCCTTGATGGACCTTTCATGACCCCGAAGGAGATAAACGGTCTCTCACCTAACAGGACAATTGGGTTCATTCAAAGCCTACACTTGTCTGAGTGAGACAGTGGGCTGCACAAAAGATCCTAAGGGTGGTGGTGCTTAGGGCCTTTATGATTGAATTGAATATTAGGCTTCCTAAGAACGAAACTGAGTTTTGTTTTATGTACGTTACGTTTTACAGAAATTCTTAAGGCTGGGGCACATAGAGTCCGTCATACGTTATCCGTCGTCATTTTCAACTGACATTAACGTGACAACGGAAAAAGCTGACACAATAAATGCTTTGTAAACGGACACACAATGCACACACACAACACAAAATTCTAAAGTCAAAAGTTATCTAATAGTTGTCAAACTACTTAACGTACATTCAAAATTGCCCAACTTTAGTACTTTGCCTTGACGATGACGTACCGAATGGGACATAGTTAAGAAGAATATATGTATTTCAACTTAGCTGTCAGTTGAAAATGACGACGAATGATGGACTCTATGTGCCCCAGTCCTTAGAAAAAACCTTTAGAGCCGGTTTAAAAACCGTCATAAAATTTATAAACATCCGTCGAAAATAAAATAAAAGGCAAGCCATTATCCAGTTTTTGCGGCGTAGTTACCGTGTTTTAAGTGTTTTTTGAAAAATCGGCAAATATGGCAGGCTTTATTACCACACTCGCTTGCAAATAGGGATTTTGTGAAGTTATTACTTTATTATCGTTAAGTAACTTCTTACTATCAACAAAAAAGGCAGCCCTTTAGATTATAAATCAGGAACTATATGAGTCAATACTTTTAAAATATTATAAAACTGTTTGCTTTTAATAAGTAATGTATCCAAATTGATTGCACTAGGAACTCATTATCAATAATGTATTATATTTGGGTTCTTAAGAACGAAACTGAGGTTTGTTGCTTCTGTGTACAGAAACACTTAGAAAAAACCTTTAAAGTCGGTTTAAAAACCCTCATAAAATTTATAAACATTCGTCAAAATTTATATTAATTGTACTTAAAGTATGTTAACCCAAATGAGAATCATAATAACTAATTAAGATGGCTTCTAATAAATACCCAGTTTTTGCTGGGTAATTTGCCGCAAATGAAATATTGTGTATATTAATAATAGAAAAGTTCATTGTTCTGTTAAAGGTGCAGCTCAAAAAAAAGTTTGGAAATATTCCTACAGCATAACAATCTTCATTTTGGGAGGGAAACATTAGTTACTTTCTCTTTTACCAAGGCGGTATACTTGAAATGTGTGTTTCATGTATAAGTAAATTTCAATTTCAGAGCTCTGCTATTCTGCTTCAAGTAAAAGTAAATTAAGCTGATACTCATACTCCTACATTTGATACACATACATATGTATATTTGTATGTATAAACATAAAAAAGTGTACAACTTTTTTACTTAACGTATTATTAAAAGAAAATATAACGAGCAACACAGTAAATTAAACATATAATATATATTATGCTGTAACATACATACACACAAAAATATGTATATGTATATTGCTAAATTTGGTGTACAAAGATAAACAATTTTGTACATATGTATGTATGTATGTAGTATATTATGGTGGGTCGATTTGTATGCTTGCCAAAAAAATGAAAAATGGTAGGCGGGTGGGTGGGGGGTTGGAGGGGGTATGGAAATGATTCTACAAAGAATTCTAAGCAACTTTGCTCTAGAAACCACGGGTATAAAACGATTTTTGATCCTGCGCAAGTATTGCTTCCCTTCATGATTTGTGTAAAATTTTCAAAAACGGGAAGGTATTGGGAACCAAGATATTAGTTCTGAGTTTTCTTTTAAGTTGAAAGTCTTTACAGACTTTCCTTATTAAAAAAAAGTAATATTTTTATTTACAAACTGCTACAAAATATTTAAAGCAATGAAAAAATAGTTTTAAGAAATTTTAAAATACGTATAATTAATAATTGAAACAAAAATTATTAAGTATACGTATTTTGAAATTTCTTCGAAAAAAAAATACAATATTTTATTTTATTAATGGGAGCAGAAAATCTCTCGGTCGATTTACGCGGGATAAGATTTGATCACAGACCCATGGTTTCTTGAGAAATTTTTCTTATAATTTAGCGTAGATTACGTTTTTGCTATACGATTCTTGATAAAAAAAAAATTAACCCACCCTAATGTTTATGTATGTATGTATTCGGCCCTCTTTACTGGTTTCATGGCTTTTCGTTGTTATAACTACACGACTGTTTAACTTTTGTGCCAAATGCAATTTTTGGTGTAATACATACATACATATGAACATATGTGTGCTTATAAGTATATGTAAGTAGTATTTACAAACAGTACTTATCGAAAAAAAAGAAACTATATACTACATATATATTGAAAAAGCTGGGCTATGGCACATAATCTGAAACACGTGTCAGACATTCAAATAAGTTATTTATGGTGTTTGTAAATGTGTGCTGTTTATAGAACACAATTATTAAAGATGAATTTCAACTTTATATGTATTTTGTTATAGTAACAAAAACAAAACACCTTTAAAATGTTCACCTAACTGAGGCAAACGTATTCTGTAAACAGCATTTAAAAAGGAACACACATTTTGTAAAAAGATGTTACAATTAAAGAGGCGCATACACACACCCAACCGCACGTACATATTTGCGAACCCCTCTTTTTACATCCTAAAATACCCTGCAGTATTAAGGAAAACATTGTATGACTTTTGCGCAGTACTTCTGTGTACCTTTTTTTCACACTTTGCAATGTGAAGAGTTGTTAACGTTTAGTGTTATGACCGTAAATAATATAGAGGGTTATTTCTTACAGTTTGTAAAATGTAAATTATGTGATTTTACCACATCAGGAATTTAAAATGGAACTTTAACAAAGTCATAGTAAAGAGTACAAAAATAAAAGCAGTTATTGTTTTTCTTTTTGCTTTTTTCAGTTGTGTATGGGTCGTTTAAGTTGATTTTCTATTGAAACATTTTTCTCGAAGCTATGACTAATAGTTGTGAACTAAAAGTATGCCCAGAAGTAACTAATGCGAATAAGGATTTTTAAAATGCGCTAAACTTATGTTTACTATATGTGGAACCTTTTAATTAAATTTTTTTAGAAATATTTCACGTAAACACATACACACACACACATCTAAAAAAACCAAAAGTAATCTGGGGGCTAAGCAAATAATATTTTTGTGTTTAAATTCGGATAAAAAATACATAGGCAGTTATAGTATTTTTTATATCACAGTCAGTTATTGTCGGAATTCGCTGATTTTCATTAGCGATATTTAGCAAAATATTTCTAATATATTAGTAGCAATATAAGTGGTAACGTACGGCATCTAGGGAAACCGAAAAATTGATTTCAACAAACACACAAACGGATGGACAGCGTTTAAACGGAAAAATATGGTAGAAATTACAAACAGAATATTCACGTACATATATAAACGTATATACACAAACAAATATTAACATTTTATCAATCTAAGTTTTTTTTATAATTTAATATAAAAGAAGAAGTAAAAAAAAATCAAAAATTAAAAAAAAATTTTGAAGTCTTTTTTTATAAAAAAAAATTAGTTTAATAAATATTATATTTTCATTTTTGGAATATTTTTGTTACAAATTCTTCACAAGTGGGAGCAAGTTTGATGTAACATCATTTTTAATAAAAAGGAAATTTAACAATATTTTTATATTGTAAAATTCCTAATTAAAAAAATACTTTTTAAACGCTTCAATTTAATGTTCTTTTTAGATTCTTGTAATACTGAGGGGTAGAGTTTTTACTTACTTGGTATGACATTAGATAAGGTGTAATGTTGTTCGTCTAAAAGAATTTAAAAGACTCACAACAATACATAAATATATATGTTTGTATGTATGTACATACATATACAAACATTCATACTTAAATATTTTGCTCACAACAAAGGAATAAAGGAAACATTAAACTTAACTAATCCAAACATATTTACATAATGTTTGGCACGAGCTGTCGTTATATACTAAACACATACAACAATTCAAAATAAACTCAATACGCTGGTCTTTTGCAAAAATAATTCTGTTAAGAGCTTAAATTATAATCACTTACAAAAAGATTATTAAATTTATTCTGTATTCTTGGCATTGTTTTTGTTTTTTTTTTAATTAAGTTCTTAAAGAACATTTATTTTCTCTTCTAATAATATTAACAAACATCATGTGAAACCTTTCAACAAGTAAAGATGTGCTATATTATTCAAAGAATATTTAGTATTTAATTCTAACAATAAAATAATGATATTATCGAAGAAATACAACATTTTCATAGGAATATTGCAACGACCCAATCGCAAGTGTCACGTTTTTATATGGCACATGTCTTTGTTAATTGTTAATTTATAATCATTACGAATATACAGTCAAAGAGGCACATATACAAGCATACGTAGTCAATTAATTTTTGGAAGTTTATTTATTCTAGATAAACAGGTTGTGCCTTACCAGTGTAGCCCAACCTGCCAGAACAAAGTAGGATAAATAACAGAAAGTTTAAAGGACACATCCCAAGCCACACAGACTGTCTTTTTCGGACTTGAATAGTCGGACTATTAGTCGTTTTTGGTTCGAATGTTGTCAGATGATGATACAGCTATATAACCGCCATATCTTATGAAATAATGTCTGCCATGAATAAAAATAAAATGATGAATATTGAGAAATAAACAACATTTTTATGCAATTCAATATTTTTAGTTATTGTTATTGTTTATTTATATTTAACCGACCAACATTATAATAAAATCAGTCACCTAAATGGAAAAAAATAGAACTTCTTTCTTCTGATCGTTATTGGTACACTGTTGGTCATTAAAATGGCAGTCGGCAAAGCACAGGATTACTATTTCCCAAAATAAATCAAATTTGAGTCGTAGTGTGGTCGGTATGACGTCAATTGCGATTTAAGACGTCGTCACGACCAAACTGTTTTGATTGGGATGTATGTAATGTATAGATAATTTCATAAAATGAATTTGGCACAACATTTAACCAATAATATTATATCTTGGCCTTAAATATTTTTTTAATACCAAAGTGATCCGTATGCAAATCGATGACTTTAAGTTTTGTAAATCCGCGAATTTTTCGTCAAATAAATTTTCATAGTATATGGGTTGATTCCACTAACACTTAAATTTAAAGATTAGATCTTATATATTTTCTTAAATATTTCAGCCAGTGTTTTGACTTTAAAAGAACACGTTACGGTCCAAATAATATTTGGCTGAAATTAATCAATTATGTCGAAGAACTCACGATTATAGCTATTTTAGTTTCCTAAATTTCTCAATTATTGTATTTTCTTTACTTGAAGGACTTACAATTGCTTGAAATCAAGTTTTCGTAGCTTTCATAGGTCACCCAGGGTTGTATGTGGTATCAAACTTTTGGAAATATTTTCGAAAATATTGGTCTTGTAAACTGGCATATTCTATCAGTAACCGGCTGAGATATAAGCAAAAAAATACGAATACCTTTTTTTAATCCACAAAAAGTATTTTTTTGCAGCTTTCAAAAAAATTACAGACATTTTTGATAAAACTTGAACTAATTGGCCCAGAATCCCCAAAGAATAGGTGAAAAACCTACATGGACAAACGTTTATATAAAAAAAAAGTTTTTTAACAACCCTTCGGACTTGTAAATACATACAAACATATATACATACACTTCTTATTACATATTTACACTTGGTGAAGGGTTTTACTTGTTTGTTTTCAGTTTGACATTTGCTTTAATTTTTTTTCATTAATAACAGCGTAGCTGTAACGCTTTCCTTCGTCGACATTTTTAAAATGAACTTGCAATCGATAGATTGTGGTTACAAAAAATAGTTTTTATAATATTTTGCAAATTTCTAAAAATTCGATTTTTAGTTTTTTTTAATGCATGTTTTAACGCAGGATAAAAAAAAAACATTAAGAATTAAAATAGTAAAGTTTAAAAAAAGCAACAAATTTTATCAACATTTTGAGGACTAAAATGGAACGAAAAGGCCTAACCACCAGTTCTGTTTCGCACATGTGCGTTTGGCGTGTGTGTGGGAGTGTGTGTGTTTGTGTCTACTCAAAAAAGTGGTCACCAACCTCGAACAAAAGTGAGCTCTGCATTTTTGCCATAAGTTTTTGATTGTTTTCTTTTCTACCTAAAATATATACCTTGAACATGACATTGAGAAGGAAAATAAACTCAAATAGGAATGTGAGCAACAGGGTCAATGTCAGACGCAGAGACAAAAAAGTAAAAACTGTTATTTACTTGGCTTTACTGTTTTACCTTAACTGCTCTTCCCAGCACAATCATCCCTAATTTGTTATTTCTTTCTTTTTGTTACAAAAAAATGTGTAATTAGAAATCCCGTTGAAATATTTTTTTTATTAGAAAAATCGGTTTATTGAATCTGCATTATATTTGCAAAAAAACTCTTTTACAAAAAA
>NDXZ01000217.1:29016-39486 GCA_003055125.1 Paykullia maculata
AAAAAATATATATGAAAAAATTCTGTTAAACAAAAATAAATGTTTATTTTTTTAATAATTTTTCCTAAGCATGCAATGGTAAATAAAATTCCTTTTGTGTTTTTTAAAAAAAATGTTTAACCTCTGTTTTTTTAAATAAGTTTTTATAATAAATTTTTTATTTAATACACTTTTATTTTATTATATTTAGCATCGTACACAGCATGCTTGTACCAAATCCTTCTTCCCGATTTTGATTGTATTTAATACTCAGAGAAATATCACGACTCATATTTTCCACTATACTCAGAGAAATATCACCAACTATTAAACTAACACTCTTTGTAGCAAATACGACAATAAAAACGAATATGTTGCCATATGTTGAGATTAATCTAATGTTTAAAGTTTTTTTAAGGTGCTTAAAAGAAGACTTACATCTTTTTTAGTATATTTTTGTAAAAATTTCCTTTTCTTGTCAAAAGCTATTGAAATAATGAATTTCCTTCGCTTCGTCATAATTTGTCATCTATAGTTAATTGGGATTTATTACTTAACGAGATTTTTAAAAAAGACATAAATATTTTTCTCTTCATTAAATGTTTTTTAAAAAAGTTTTGTAGCCAAACGTACTTTTTGTTTAAAAATAAGAATTTGTTTTGATATTAAATTTTAAGTTTTTTTTATATAGTATACGGCAGCACTGGCGAAAGTGTTCTTCGTAAGGAAAAAAAAATCACAACTCATTTAATAGAAAAAGGGGAAAAAACGACCTAAGAACTGAGAACAGTTTGTTTTCATTGCCAATAAAATCACTGACAAAGGACAAACAACAGTTAGAAATCGTTGTGAGTTCGTGCAGTTAAGAAACTTGAAATAAACCGACAAAAAATGAATTTTTGTTTTCATATTGAAAATTAAAATTTATTTGCGGCAAACAAGTTGTTATCAAATTAAAGCTGCTAGAAAAAATAGAAAAGATAGAAAAAATACTAGAATAAATACAACTTTTATTGTTGTCAAAGTTTTTATTATGTCCAACTAACAAATAGTTGTATCGGAAATTTTAAAAAGTTTTAGCAACTTCCGTTTCCGTTAAATGTGAAGTAACTCGTGGTTCTGTGGCTTTTTTGTAACACAACTTAAAATAAAACAACAGAAATTTGATAAAATAAAGGTTTGTTTTGTTTGTTTAAAGCATATTAAAATATTGATATCCTTCGCCTTATTACAATACCTATGACATCAATATTTATTTAAGATTTATTGCCAAAACGAGATATTTTACAATGACAAAATTATTTTTCTCTTAACTAAATATTTTTGCAAAACATTTGCAAGATGTTTTTTAATGATATACGGCAACACTAGCAAAAGTTTTCTTTGCAAAGAAAATAAACATAACAACTCAGTCAATAGCAAAAAGAAGCACAAAAAACTGAGAACAGTTTATTTTCATTGCCAATAAAATCACTGACGAAGGACAAACAACAGTTAGAAATCATTGTGAGTTCGTGTAGTTAAGAACCGGAAACTTGAAATAAACCGGCAAATAATGAATTTTTGTTTTTATATTAAAAATTAAAATTTATTTGCGGCAAATAAGTTGTTATCAAATGAAAGCTGCTTTTGAAAAAAAAACAAATTGAAAGATAGAAAAAATACTTAAATAAATACAACTTTTATTGTTGTCAAAATTTTTAAATGTCCCACAAACAAACTGGAGCAATGGAAATTTTTAAAAGTTTTAGTAACTTCCGTTTCCGTTATATGTGAAGTGACTCGTGTTTCTGTGGCTTTGTAATAACACAACATTAATTAAAAGTTTCGATAAGTCAACGAAAAATTCACTAAACAAAGGTTTGTTTTGCTAAATATAAAAAAAAAATAAAAATTTTAATTTAAAATTAAATTAAATTCAAAATGAAAAAGGTTTCCTTTTGTGTGTTTAAAATTGGGTTGTGAAATTCTCTTGACAAACTTCCTCCATATAAAAACAAAAATTTAATTCTAAAATGTTTTCTTGTCAGTTGTTTGTTGTTGGTATGTACTTCAATATTTTGCAATCAAATTTAACATAAAGACCCCCCGAAACGTTTGTGGATAATAAAATTCAAAAGTTTAAGCAAAGTAAAATGAAAGAAATTTTTTACGAGTTAATTTTATGACTTTACGCTTTCGCCAAATTGCCCAAGTTTTTTTTAATTTTAATTTTAATGTTTCTGCTACAATTTTTGGCACGTGTTTTTTACAATGTGGCTTAGTTCAATCAAATTTTCTTTTTCGATTTACATAAAAAAAAGCTGAAATGTAAATTAAAAAAAAAACAACAAAAAAGTGCTTAATGGCTGAACGCATTTCAAATACACTATTCTTACTATATAACGCTGGCAAAAGATTTTATTTTTTAGCCAAAATTACGAATTGTAAAAAAGAGAAAATTTTTATAAAACAAAACTGTTCCAAAAAAAGTTTAATTTTTTTTAACTAGAAATATTTGCTCGAAAACAAATTGAATATTTTATATAAGATTTTTAAAAATGAGATGTGTAAATATTTTCTATGAAATGGAAATAACAGCAAAATTTTATTTAATATAATTAATTATATAAAAAATTAAAAAAAAATAATTTCTAAAAACGCTTCTTTAAGTAGAGAGCTTGTAAAGTATTTTTAATAACTTGAATTCATGATACATTTTTAAATTGATCCATTCGAATAAATATTTATTTGTCACTAAAAATGTTGTATAAGTTTGTTGGTGTCGCAATCACACCTCATCGACCAGAGAGATTTTTGTGAACGTTTGGAAGGAACTATAGGCTACCATTACTTTTTAAATTTTTAAATTGGGGCAGCACCAGTAATATATTGTGTAATTAACTCTAAACTTATTTATTCTGATATTAATACATTAATTCACACTTAAAGAAATGACAAAGTTACCTTCATTAAAAACTTAATGTCTTTTATACGCTTATAAAAGATTAAATATTGAAATCTTGTAGCTTCCTTAATTTCCTGTTAACCTGGACCTTGCTGGATACGTAGACCTGGCATTCTTTGAACAAATATTTGCAAAACATTTTTTAATTAGAAACTAAAAAGGCTTATAAAAAACAAAAATAAATTGTTAAGTGTGTTTACTTTAATCAATTAATTTATAACACAAAGATAAAATAAAACACGGTTTATGCTGAATATATTTATAAGTTTAATTTTTTTTGTATTAAATTTTACATACAATTTTAAAGGAGATTTTTTTTCAATAGGAAAAATTTGTTTTTAAAGCACCTTCATCAAAAAAAAAACTGTGAAATAGTATCGAAGTACAAAATATTTCAATTTCTATTTAAACAAAACTAAAAATTATATTAAATTAAAAATTGTAGGAAAAATGTTAAACGTTTTTTTTAGTTGCGATAGTAATTTTGCCTTTAATTTTAAAATAATCAAGATGTTGCCAACCTTCCAAATTGGCTATTGGTCAAAATGTATAACAGACAATTGACTAAGAAATACGTAATCAAAGCATTAATGTCTTAAATTAAAGAAAATTTGCTTCACATGAAAAAACAAATTTATTTATTATTTAATTAGTGGTAATTCAGTAAAAAAAAATTTATAATTTTACAAGAAATATTTTGTTCCAAGAAAGCAAATGTAATTTATTTATTTTATGATTAGTCATTCGCAATGACTTTAATAAGCTAATTTTCCTTTGATTTTCTTTCAAAAATATTTTAGTCAATAAAAACCCTTTTCCAAAATACACACTTTCACTCCTCTTCTAACAATGAAACTCTGCTAGACGTAATACAAAAGCAACAAAATAGTTGGCTGATTGTTGAATTTGCTGACAGGTAGTTTTTCACCAGAAATCTTAAATTAATTTTAGAAAAGCAAATGTCTGAAAATGTTAAGAGATTGTTAAAAAAAGACCATCAAGACAAGAAAAAGGTCAGAAAAAGGAAAGAAAGAAAACAGCATAATTATGAGAAGTACCCAGCAAAAACTGGGTAATGGCTTGCTCTTATTCAGCAACATACTTTTCAATGAGTATTGAATACCGTCTGCATTACTAAGAAGTAGTTTTCTAATAACAAGTTTTTTATTGTGAAACGTAATAATTTATTCATGATATATCTAAAAAGGAATAAATGCTGCGTACACTTTGGCTGAAAAAATTGTTAGGAGCCACTTAAATTAGTTATTATGATTCTCATTTGGGTTAACATACTACAAGTATAAGTAAATAATTATATTTTTGACGGATGTTCATAAAATTCATGAAGGGTTTCAAACCGACTCTGAAGGGTTTTCTAAGTGTTACTGTAAAACGTAACGTACAGATGCAACAAAGCTCAGTTTTGTCCTTAGAAATTCGAATATAATATATTATTGATAATGAGTTCATTAAGCCCATACAACAGGGGTGCTAGATGATTTTGACAAAAAATCGGCATATTTTCCAAAAAAAAAAAATTCGGCATTATCGGCACATTAATTTTAAAAAAGCGATAAATTAAAAATAATAATTTTGAATACAATAAAATATGGGTAAAAAAAG
This sequence comes from Paykullia maculata, assembly GCA_003055125.1. Taxonomy (NCBI): domain Eukaryota; kingdom Metazoa; phylum Arthropoda; class Insecta; order Diptera; family Rhinophoridae; genus Paykullia; species Paykullia maculata. The sequence goes on from NDXZ01000217.1 coordinate 33,566, forward strand.
TAATATAAATTTAATAAAAATAAACATTTTGCTATTAAATTGTATTAAGTTAAAAAAAAGGTTTTTTTATATTTTCTATGAACATATATTTTAAAGGTTCATACTTATTTGAGTTTGATATCCTTACTATACAGCATCAAAACAGTTTGAATTATTAAATTTTAAATAATGTCTATAAATTATCTATCATAGTTCTTTCACAGAAAAACTCTCCATTTGGTTGTCTAGGTTGTGTATATTTCTTGACTCACTTTGAAATATTCTGGTAATATTTTAAACAGTTTCAAGAATGTATTTAAAAAAAGTTAAATACATATACTTGATTTGATTAGCTTACATTTTTTATAATAGAGTTTACTAAATCGATTTAATCAACATAAGCACCAAATGAAAAGTAAATATTTAACGCCTCATAGAAATCTATTCTATATGTTTTGTAACAACTACTGTTTTAAGCGATAGCCATCTGGTTTGACTAAGATGCAGCAATCTTTTTTGTTTTATTTCTATCAATTTTTTAATGTTTAAAATTGGTTAAGTGTTTTTGTTTTATTTTGATACATAATTGTCAATGTCTCTTGCTAGTTACCGTGTTTTAAGTGTTTATCAAAAAATCGGCATTTTTAGAGCAAAATTCAGCAAATCGGCACTTAGATAAATTTGAGGCGAAAAATCGGCAAAATACCGATAAATCGGCAAGTAGTGCAGGCCTGCTAATTGGATATTATACTTATTAAAAGCAAATAGTTATATAATATTGTTATTGTAAGGGAGCGGGGTAAGTACTTGTCCCAATGACAACGCCGTGTTAAAGTTATGAGTTAAAATGCCAAAAGGTAACATTTTAAATCATTACAAAGCAATGAAAGCTTGTTGGGTATTTAGTTAAGAGAGCCCTAGAGTAATCGACAAAAAATTATAAGAAACTTTTTTAATTATATGTACACAAAAGCTAAAGACAAAGTAATAGTTATGTGTGCTAGAATTAAAAAAGAAAAATATAAATATATATGTACATATTTGTATGAATTGATTTGTATATACATGTATGTAAGAATGTATGTATGTATATATAAAAATGTATTTATTTGAAAATGCATTACACTCGACTAGTGTCGGACTTTATTTTTCTTAATATTCTCAATAATCACAAATAAACTTAAGCCAAAACAAATAATATTAAAATTGAAAAAATTTATATACATACGTATATATTTTTATGCTTGTAAATATGTACTCTGTATATAAAAAATGTTAAACACACTTGCATACTCTTTTATACATATAGTCTTAACCTTTTTACTTGCAGTGCAAACGGAACATTCTTGATTAAAATAAAGAAAAAGATAAAGGAAATCTGTCATTTAAAAAAATAAACATAAAAAAAACCAAGGGACCAGGAATTTCATTACACCAGCACAAAAATTAGGTGCATGTGTGTCAATCAAGACGAAAATTAAAACGAAAACATCGGAAAAAACATGTCTTTTATGTGTCAGAGTCTACGTTTTCCTTCCCTAACATCATTATTTAGGTCTGCGCCACGTGCCAATAGTGAATCGTCCACGCCAACCGGCAAACGCGACAAAACCGCAAGCACAAGTTCCGGCTCAACGTCTCTTCTAATGCATCGCATTGTGGTCATGGGGGCTAAAAAAGTGGGCAAAACATCCATCATTTCTCAATTTCTTTACGACCACTTTAATCCATCTTACAACCAAACTATTAAGGAGCTGCATCGTGCCGAATATGAACTACCCGATGGATCTGCTCTAACTCTCGACATATTGGATAGTTCAGGTTATGATGAATTCCCCGCAATGCGTATATTGACCATAACGACGGGTGTTGCATTTATTTTAGTATATGCTTTGGATGATAAAAAGTCCTGGAATGAGGTGGAGAGATTAAGGAATTTGGTAAGTAAAATCCCTTATGGCATAATATAAATAATAAAAAGAAAAATATCGTATCTTAAAAGTATGACGATAATAAATAATTTTAAACAACTCTTTTTTTAATAAAACTTTTTTTTTTAAATTCAATGCCGACTTAAATAGTGTTTTCTTTGAACACAAATTAAATTTCTTCCTCCATCCAACATAAGAACTAAAAGTTTATAAAATTGACTTTTTAAATATAAATGTTTATTTACGGATATAAAACCATCTCCACTAATGTTCTTTCACTAAGAGGTTGTTGAAGTCAATCCGTCCCTGCTATAGATAGGAACATTGACTTTGTCTCTGATAGTTTATTGTTTTCTATTATTAACATCTGTCATAAAGTTTTTATATCGCTTCCTCAAAGCAACCGACAATTCAGATAACATATAACACTGACATATGGTACCTTCAAAACCAACTATCCGCGTTGCCTTTAAATAGCAACCCAGCATTACTACAAACTAATTAGTAATCTTTCCCTATTTTAAAGCTTCAATGTTTAAAAGAAGTATTTTGACCTCAACTAAGTTCGATTTTCCAGTTGAAAGAACACTCGTTTGAGGTGTAGCTTTCTACCTACCGCTGCCACATTCTGCAGTTGGTTAGGGGGAGTAGACAAACCAATCTCCTGCAAATCATGCTGAGGGAAAGTAGGCTGACTTCGCTTCGATGAGCGATTATTCAAATTGCTAATATACCTGACTGTTAGGCTGACACAATAAAAAATATCATATCTGAATCACATTAAAGAAATGAATTGAAAAAATATGAATAAAGGGAACAAAAAAGCAACAAAAACATAAATACTTTAAACATTAATTCCTTAATGACATAAACTCTGCAAACATCACGTTTTTTTTTATTTGACCTCAATTACACAATCACTTGATTGCTCAATCATGCTGGTATTTTGTGTTTGTCACTTCACTTGATGGCTTTAAAAAATACTGCCATTGACCGTAACAGTGGTTTGAACTTGAAATTCATTTCATTCACTGAAAGCAAAATTTTGAAGGTTTTTTATTAAATCACTTAAACATTTGCATTAAAGTTTTTCAGTCAATATAAATCTTTTAGGAAAATTTTTAATTATAACAGCATTAGCAATAACAAAGCGAGATGTACATTTGCAAGAGTTTTAGAACGCCATTAATTTATCAACAAATTTTGTGAAGTTATTTATAAAAGTACATTATCGATAGATTTAATGTTAATGTTCAAAATGTGTTAACTTTGCATAATAAGTATGTTTTTTCAGTACGAGTATTACAAATATTTTAAGACTTTCTTAATTCGGCAGTAGGCGTTGGGTTTCTCAAAAAAATTTCTGAGTCGAGAGTTACGATTTGGCACAATTACATATGTACATACATATGTCTTTGGTTATATTATTTCTATGAAAATGTTTAAACTTTTCTTTTCAGATCATTGCCGAAAAAGGTTTGAAACCACCAATTGTGGTTGTCGGCAATAAGGCCGATGTTAATAAGGGCGAACGGAAGGTGGAAAATATAATCACTGAAATGGTTGTGTGTGAAGATTGGCAATGCGGTTACATTGAGTGTTCAGCTAAAGATAATACCGGGATAGTGGAAATATTTAAGGAGTTATTGGTGCAGGCGAAAATACCCTACAATTTAAGTCCGGCTGTGAAACGACGCCGTCAATCTTTGCCCTCTTTCACCTCGGCCAAGGGCAGTAAGAGTCCAGCACATCGTGGCATACTTAAGCGTCATTCGTGTACGATGACCTAAAGAAATGAATAGTGTGAGTGTAATCTGTGTAACATATGTAGTCAGCAACAGCTTAACATTTTCCAGCAACAAATAGAAAATAAATTATTGAAAAGTAGTGTAATTGTTGCTATTGCATCCATAGAGTTCAGAAGACTTACATACATATTTAAATCTGAAATTGGGAAGTTATTCAATGCCACCGAAGAATGACAATTTAATAAAAAAATATTTGTTATATAAAACTTTTTTAATACGTATTTAGTTAGATATGTTTTAAAAGTTAGGTCGTTAATTTGAATTTATTATTTTTAAAAATGAAGTAAAAAAAACCTGCTGTAAAGACTTTTTAAACTAAACTCCAAATCCTTATAATTTCCTTAAATTATTTCTAAGCGAAATTAAATGATTACCATTTCTGATTAAAAAGAAACAAATAAAAAAATGTTTCTAATTTCATTGACTGATAATTGTGTAAAATGGTCTTTGGCAAGATATTTTAATGCAAGTGTGTAGGACAAATAAGCAGTTTAACGACTAAAAATAAAAACTTAAAAAAATATACATAGTATATAAAACAAATATAATAAAATTGAAATATAATTTATAACTTTATAATAATTTAAAAAAAAATTTTAGGAAAAAAATTTTTTATATATTTTTTTAAAATATTACAAAAAATTTTAATGAACAATTTTTTTTTCTAAAAACTGCAATTTTTTGTTGTGTTTTATATCTAATTTTTTATATAAAATTAAGCAAAACAAAATGGTTAAAAATATATTTTAAAAATTATATTAACAAAATCAATTAATAAAAATATATACATACATATATGTATGTATAGGACACTATTCAGTAGTATGCTGGGGAGCCAGCCTGGATATTGAGTACCCTTTACTCGTCAGGCCCTTGGGTCTGTTACTGCAACCAAACGATTAAACTTATAAATTTGAAATTTTTTACTAGAATTTTAGGGAAAAATAATCAAAAAACAAGAAACTTCTTTTTGTCGACAAAATATTGGGAAAAAGCTCTCATTACATATAGACTTTTTGTTTGTGTGATTGTTTTTAAATAAACTTTGTTCAAATTTATATTTTAAAATCATGTACGGGATATTGTGCAATTTTCAGTATTAAAACTAAAGATATTTGTTTAAACTTAAATAAATAAATCAAATAATAAATATGGACGAATGGGAATTCTTACAAATCAAAGAAAATAAAACATACAACACAAATAAACAATTTACTTTCATTTTAATTTATCTTTTTTCAATTATTACTTACTTACTTAATCATACAACATTTTTGAATTTTTTGAAGAAATAATTTGAAAGTCTACTAATGATCTGGTAAGAGCACCAGTGAAATGCGGCATATAGGCCGCTTAAAAGTAACAACAAGCTTTAAAATTAAAAAAAAAATTTGTCGCTTTTTATTTTATCTTTATGCCAATTTATGTTGATATATCGAGCCTCTTCGGTGCTTTTCTTCAGATTGAAATTCGAGTAATTGTTCGAAATAATAAACATATAAGTCATATTAAATAAAACAAAAAAAGAGTTTTATTTAAACATAGAAATTGACCACGGGTCCCAAAAAATGATAGAATTAAAACTTTATAAAAAAAAATATTTTGAAGATTGTCCAAGCGACAAGTAAATAGACCTTTGTTAGAAAATAAAAATTCTTAGAAATATAATAATCTACTTATAAGTTTTTATTTAAAACTGGAAAATTAAACCACAATTGTCATTTTGATACAAAAACAGAAAACTAGGTCAGCATAGTTAAGTAGGATGCAGCGATAGGTAGAGAAGATACAAGTAAAAAAAAATATTATAGTTGTTGGTATAAAACATAGTTTTATGTGGAAACAAAATTTTTAGGTGAAAATTACTTTAGTCTAAAAAACATTTAAAATTAAAAAATTTTTTTTTGATAAAAGCATTTTTTAAACTAAAAATTAACAAATTTTTTTATATAAATTTTAGCTAAAAATATAAAGTTTATATATGAAAAATAACTCAATTTACCAAACACATATAAAAATATTGTAACATTAAATATAAATATTTATATTGCATTTGCAAGTATGTAATACAATGTTTACACAAAAGTCTTATTTGCAAATAAAGAAAGTAATATCACACAGCACAGCAAGGCGTGCGAAAAAAAAATGTTCTTCTTTTATTTGCAAATAACTTAGTCTAAGCATGTTTATATATATACATACG
>NDXZ01000217.1:46098-69387 GCA_003055125.1 Paykullia maculata
CGATATGAGTTCTTCCAAAAATTGTATTAAAACCTTTGCAAATGTTATTTTATCGGTGTCAGGCAAATTACAGAGTTAAAAAAAACACTAAGTTATACAAAAATACATTCATTCATTCTAACTGGAAGCTCTGTTTCGCATTTTTCCTATGTTCTCATCTAACTTTGGCAACTTTAAAAAAAGTGTGTTGTGACGAAGCCAATTAAGTAGATCTTCATATTTTCTAATATCTTAAAAACTAAAAGAAACACCACTCTGCAATTATCAGGGTACTTAGACCATATAAGTAGCTTTTTGTATAGAATTTATTAAAAAGTTTGGAGATATATTTTTTTTCAAAAAATAATTTAAAAAAAAATTCTTAAAAAATGATTTAATATTTACAAAAAAAAAAATGTTTTAACCCTTGACATCTTGCTAAGTGTAATCAAAAATAATTTTTTTTAAATCTTAAACACAACAAAAATTATGACCTTTTAAATGAAAATTCCACCGCAATATTTTTAATTATTCAAAGCTACAGGGTTGCCACTATTTATCAAAATTAAAAAAAAAAGTAAAACCGTTTTCAATATATACATGCATTACTACATATATTCACAAAATTTTATCGAAATCGAAAACCATCAAAAAATTTCTGGTAAAAATACCATGAAATTATTCTACTGGAAAAAGGGTTCACGGCTTAAAAAAAATTAACAACATTTTTTGGCTCCAATCAAGTTATTTTAGAATTCTCTTATATTCATCTCTCTTTTAGGAATTTGATTTTGTCTGCTTTATCATGCAAAATTCGCTAAAAATTACAAAAACACCACACTCCAACTTAAAAGTTACTTCCACTTTTTGTAACGTGCGTCACGAAACTTTGTGATCAATTATTTCACAACAAATATCTGTTAGAAAATTATCCCACTAAACACTACGTATAAGTTAAAGGTATCTCTTTTGAAAGACCAAAAAATGTTTATATATTAATCCGAAAACGCGTACGAATGTAGCGTTCGTCACGCAGGATTTGCCCATATGTAAGAAAACAAAAAAATGAACAAAATTAGTGTTTTTTTTAAATTAATAAAATAAAAGAGAGGTTAAGCAAAAAGAACAAAGAAGTCCTTAGGCGACTTTTGGTGTACCTTATTGCTCGCAATGTTTAAAAGTTTTAAATTGAGTCATTTACATGTGCAACTTTTCAATAGCTGCTTTAAAGCTTTTGAAATCATATTATAATTTTAGGGATCAATCAGTTTTCCTTAAACGAGTATCATAGGGCTCATTATTACTAAAGTCGGCTTCACACAATTACTTGTACACTGAGTATCACGACAACTAAAATAATATGAAAAGTATAATTGCGTCAGGACTTTATAAATTTAAATATCAAAACTCACGTATAGATATTTGACAGTCGTATGACTTTTATCATTTTTTGACATTGTTCTAAGCACGTATTATTTTTCACTATATCAGGGTTGTGTTTCTTTTCATTTTACTTAAAGTAGGACAGTGTAAACACAAAATGTAATGAACATTTTTCTATTTGATTTTTTGACTAGAATACCTGAAATCAGTTTTGTTATGCCAATTATGTCAAGAGCTGAAAGGAACATATGTTCATATATCTGATATACTGATACAAGTTACATTTGGCTTCACTAGACTTCTGAGTGCTTAGGAAACCTACACGCAGCAATTTGCTACATATGTTAAAGGGTCGGATTAGATAGGTCGGATTTACAATTTATTAGGACCATCTAAATATATCTTTAATAGTGGTGGGTTAACACGTATGTACTTTTGTAGTTTACTTTTTAGTGTTGTGCAAGAAATGCAAAGTCTTTGCCAGATGTTCTTTATTTTTACACTAAAAAATATTTTCCAAATGGCCAGCACATAATTTGTTTCGTTTGTTAAATACAAATACGTTTTTTCTTTAAATGTTACTCTCCTTAGTTTCATTTCACATTGATTGATTTCATTATCTTCTTCGAAAATGTTAAAACTCAATGCGTGTTAACACAGCCACGTCAGCAATTTGTCCATCAATAAAGGGTAGTTGGAAGTTTAGTCATCACTAAGCTTTATAAAATGGCAGTAAATATTAAAAATATTCATTTGTTCAAAGCTAAAGAAATTTCGTATGTACAAAATAATTACTACCTTTTTATGTATCTGTTAAATATTTTTCAACTTATTTTCAAAAAGTAAAAACAATGATTGTGAGTCTTTTTTCACTTTTTTATTTTATTTATTTTAATAGTTTTAAGAACATAAAAAATATAGTAAAAATATTAAAAATTACAGAGTACAAAATTATTTTTTATAATTAATTTTTAAATTTAATATCTTAACTAAGTATTATTTTTATAAAAGGAAATTCAGCACATCGAGAGTCTAAGTTCTTACAAATGTGCTCAAAGCATGTTTTAAATAAAGAGTCTCGAAGTACTCAATAAACAAATATATTTTCTTTTTAATCATAACAATGCAGCCGGAATATAATAATAAAAAATTTGCTTTCGGAATATTATAATATTAATAAGGATAATACGGATTTTTTTTACCACTGGTTTGATCAAGTGCTGTCTAGAAACAATCGTATTTAAAGTTCTCAGTCAACATATTTTGTAGACAGCACATTTATCTTATATGTTATATCTGGACGGAACTCTTTCAACTATCTCGTTTGCAAATCTTGCAGTACCTCAAACATTTTCTGCAGCTTTTGCTCAATATTCTGTAAACGTTTTTCAGTACTTTGTTGGCGGATTTGCTCTTGAAAAGTTAGGGATTTCTTATCAATTACGGCCATGGCCATTTTCACCGTACGCCTATCCATTTCCGAGCATTTGGTAGTAATAAATGAACAGCAACAGGGCAAAAATTGCACTGGAGGATCCAAGATTTTTTTTTGTCTCTCATTGTCATGATTGGCCAATGGTATAAAGGCATCTTTATGGACAGACATCTCTTTCATTTCAAATGAATTGGCCATGGGAATGAGAACTTTATTGTTATCGTTTGGCAGTATGGCAATCTGTTTGCCAGCAATATAATTGGGATATAAATTCATAATGCGTCGACAGATGGTACGGAACGGTTCGTGATTAACAATGAAATTGGCTCGTTCAGAATGACCGGTTAGAAGCTCTTCGTAGCGGGTTAATAAGTTGGTGCGCACAATGATGCCATTAAGTTCAGCTTGACCTCTGATGGCCTGAAATGAAAAATATAAAGCAAATCATTTACAATAAATTTTAGTTGTGTTTTATTTTATAAAAAATTTTCTATAATTCTCTTTTACGTCCCTATGCTCCTTACATGAGTAAAATGATTTATATATATATATATATAATTCTCTTTAATAAAATTCTGTTTAATAAACTCTATGAATATTAAAAAAAAAATTGAAATAAATTCTTAGCACAAAAAAAATGTTCGAAAAATTTAGATTAATTTTTACTTTAATAAAATTTTTTTTTTTTATTAAGAACACTAAAAAATATTTTAAAAAATATTGTATGTATATAATCTCACCTGGGTATCGCTTACAGCTAAACCATTAAGTAAATTGAACAGCACAATTGTCATTGTGAAAACAAACAGTAAAAATAATAAATAACTGCAAAATGTATCGAATTTTAAGTCGCCAGCATCAAATTCACCCGTCAACATGACAATAGTTTTTGCTAAAGCACCCAAAGGACTTTTAAACTGGCTAAATTCTCCATCATCATCGTCATCTTTATCGTTTTTACCATTTGTGGAGGGGGCAGCAGTTGCACTTTGATTGCCGTTCGCAATAAGAGCATCCTCCTTTGCCGCATTTGTTTCTGGTTTGCCAAACATTATATAGAAACAAAGTGTAAAAGTAATGACAAAAATCGAGTACAAGAGAAAGCTTTTAAGGAAACTGCGAAAAACGGCATCCAACATAAGCATGTGAGTAGATATTGACGATACAGGAAGAGAGCCTACTAGGAAGCAAAGTTCTATGGCTATAAGGAGAAAAGTGCAAACTGCAATATTACGTTGAGTTTCTTTATCGTAACTTTGTTCACTGCAGGTCATAATCGATAATACAATCAGCACTATTTCCATATAGTTTATTGCTGAGCGAAAATAATTGACAGGTGACATAATGAATTGTAAACATTCTCTCAGAATCATATAGCAAATACCAATCCAAGAGAATATACCAAAGACGGTGGCCACATACTCAAGTTCACTTTCACGGAATTTCAACATTGTGTGGGTAATAATGGAGATGGCAAAGAACAGATAAAATAGGAAGTTTATATAAAATATTACAGAGAGACGGTGCCATTTGAGAAACAAAAAGCTGGTAATAAGAGGATGTTGTAATAGATGTCTGTGATCCCTTGATTTTGCCAGAAACGATATGGGTGGCATTTCTTCTCTCAACTGGTGGGCTGTCTTCTTTTGTACACTTGAGTTTTGTGGCATTAGATTTACATAGTTGATAAGGATTTCAAAACTATTGTCACCTACTTTAACACCATTCGAAGTAATGCAATTGTCAAAGTGTTCCTCTAAAATCTCAGGATTCATGCCATCTATGGACAGTTCATTAAATTCACTCTTAATGCCAATATAAGCTCCACGCTTCAAAAGTTCTCTAATGGCTTCGTTATTTCGATACTTGACGGCATAATGTAAAGGAGTTGATTTACTTTTATCCATTTCATTAACATCGATTTTATCGCAATCCAAGAGTATATAAAAGCAGCGGCGATAATCACAAAACTCATTGAAAGGCTGTTCATTTAATTTCCGTATTGCCGTTATCAAGGGTTTGTCTTCGCGTCTTATTCTCAAATCTGGCTGTTCCAAAAGCTTTTGTAATGCATACCAATTGCCACATACTGTAGCCACTTCTAAGGGACTATTGCCATTTAAAACGGCATTATAGTTAACCTCATTCTTCATTAACAAATCAAAGGCCTCGTTGGCTCCTCTTTTGATGGCTTCCAACAATAAAGGCACGTTTTCCTCTTTCGTAGTATTTTTTAAATTATCTTTATCCGAAATATTTAGCTGGTATTCAGGAAATTGTTGCTGAAACTTTTCCATATCTCCATTACGTATATGAGTCATAAGGCTATCAATGTCTACGGTTTTTCCATCACGTACTGGCGGCAAATCGAAATCGCTATATTCAGCTTTTAGTATTGTTCTCAATTCACCATCTCTATATGTGTCGATATCTAAATCGGATTGTTGCAGAATCATTTGTATTATTTCTCTTTTCTTTAAATCGTCCAATTTACGATTTTTCACAACATAATGTAGGGCAGTCATTTCTCTTTGATCGGGTATATTGGGAGAAGCACCATAATTTAATAGCATTTGCATACAGCTGGCGACATCATTGGCATTTTCACTTGTTATATTCTTGGCTAACGAATTTAAAGGAGTCAATTGAGAATATTTGCGATCAACTACTACTCCGGGATAACGAAGAAGAGCAGTAAAAATTTTGGGATCTCGCGAATCGGCCGCATAATTAATAGCAGCTTTATTAAAGTGATGATTAATCTGTTAAAGAAAAATATTTAAAAAATACCCTAAATAAATACTTATATCAGTAACACTTACATAATTAACATTACAGTCTCTTTTTAAGCATTCCTCCACAAATTCCACACAGCCGTATGTTTGTAGAGCCTTCTCAAATACGCAGACATGCTTGTCATCTGTCGCTGTGGGTTCTGCCCCCATATCTAGAGCCACTCGAAAATCTGTTACATCGCGGTTGGCTAAAGCCTTACTGAGTTGAGTCTGTTAAAGTGTTTAATTTGTTGTTGTTATTAACTTTTATATTATTTTAAAAACAATTTTACTTACTTGAGGATCCGCTAAGCATCCTGAGATATCAATAGTACTGTATTTATTAGACATTTTGGTTATAAAATTGCATATGTCGATTGGTTTCGGATCGTAAAAGTAGATCTGAAAGAAAAATTATTTAATTTTTTTTTTTGAAAAACAGGTCTACAAATAAAATATATAAAAAGCCAGTAAAATTCTCATTTAGTTCATAAAAATGTAAAATGAGAAGAACCGACAGGATTTGTAGGCCGTCATCAATCGTTCCCGGAATAAAGAGTTTTCAAAATAAAATTTTATATTATTTTTTTAACGTTTCCCTAAAGCTCTCTCCCTCGTGATGCTAGCATACTTTTCTTAAAGAATTTCTTGGAAAAAATTATTTACATACAAATTCACACATACAGGGTGTCCACCGGCAAGGTATACTACTTTGTTTGTTTATAATTTTTGATTAAATGAAAGAGAATGGATCCTACATTGATGAATGTTTTATTTAATGTCGGCAATTGTGTATGAAGAACAATATCAGATAAATGTCTGCCTCTGTTAGCCTCACAAATGCGAGCTCTTTTGAGCATATTTTTCATTTCATTCTTACACATTTAACGCGGTATTTCATCATGAATATTTTGTTTGAGTTGCTCCAGCGTTTCTGGTTTGTATTTACATATCACAAAAAAACGCAACTAAATTATATATTTTTCTGATGAATAAATATTCATTTTCTTTTAAATATTTTTAAATTCTAAACAATTTAAATTATAGTTTAATTTTGCTATTAAAATGGCCTTAATGGTCTCCATTTTTATTTGGGTTTTTTCAGTAGTCCAAATGCTTGTTAAAACAGAAAATATCCTTTCGAATGAAATATTTGATCACTTCTTTAAAATGTATAAAAGCTGCTACCTAACGCTTTTCTGCGGACTTATTATTCTGATCGTTTTGTTAAATTTTTCTAAAGATGTGTAATTTTTACCAAGAGTTGGATCATCAAATTATTCGGTATCAACATGTTCAATTAATTTTTTTTTTCATAGTAATAATTAAACTAGGTTTAACATCATCCCATGTGGGAACTTCACGCAAAAGAACCCATTTTAGTACTTTAACACATTGATAGACGGCATCCCAAGGTAGATTTAAAAAGGTAATAGCATCACTAACACAAATATAACAAAAACAAAACCACATGTTGCAAATATATTTTGGCAATGTGAAAATTATTGCTGCTAACTCTATTTAGTAAACAAAATAAAAAAACAACAACAACAAAAATTATTATTTTGCAGCTGTATAACCTAAAAATATAAAATTTGTGTGTAGGACATGTCAATTGACTAACTGGCCCAAAATCCGCAGAGGATGGGCGAAAAAACTATATGACTTTAACTACCTTTCAGACATTCTTATAAGTACATACGTAAACTGTATAACTTTACGATTTTTTATTACAAAATCTATGATAACAATATATTATGTTGACTTGTAAAAATACAGAACAAATAATGAACTGGAAATAAAATACAGAACATTTTAAGGGTTTTTACATAAAAATAATTTATACAGAACAGAGCTCTCAAATACAGTACTGTTCTGTATAATACAGAACGGATAGCGTCGTATTTTTTTTTTGGAGGTTTTGAATTTTCAGTGCTATACTCGATATGCGGACGTGACATGTTTTTGCGTTTTAATGCATAAATTTCTAATTTCAAAAAACATTTTAAAAACATTTTATTTCTTGACTTTGGGCGAACTATTTCGTCTTTAAACGGATGAGGAATGATAAAATGTATTAACCATCTCCAGATTAGATGGTTGGCATAAAAACAAGAATCATGGTAATATGTATGTATCTAAGACAGTCAGAGTAAGTCAAATGTATTTATGTATATATTTAATTATAAAAAATAATTTTTTTATTCTACATTAAATTTAAAAATTAACCATTAATCAAAATTTTAATTTATTTCATAAAAAACTTCTAAAATGACTTTTCATTTTCAAACTCTTTTCAAATGAATTTGGTTCCAGCTTTCAGTTTTCTCTCCATTAAAAAGCAAAATATTGGTCATGTGAAGTTTTCTATTTTCACAAAATTTAATGAAAATTCAACGAAGCATAAACGCTTCAAGTATGATTTTAATGAAGTTAAACTGTTTCGTTTCATTTTAAATGTATTTGCATTAACCAATCCGTGGTTAACTAATGCACCGTGGACTTAGTTAGTGAAATTATGAGCTTTAAAAAAGTTCTTTACGGTTAATAAAAATGTAACTTATAAAAAAGTTTGTTAAATTAAAGGTATTAAAAAATTGTTTTTTGTGGAAATTTGTTTCTTTTTAAACTTTTGTATATTTAAACTTTGCTTATAATTAAGGCTGTTAAGTTTTAAGAAAGCGTAAAAAATATTAAATTAACTGGAAAAAATTTTGTTTTTGCAAGTGGTTGGGAAAAACTGACTTTATAGTTTTTACAAACGTTCGACTAATGTGTACAACATAAAATATTTTTCTGCCTACGTTGTCGTTATTTATTTATTCTTGTTTTTTATTTATTTATTTTTTTTTTTTGTTAAATTAGTTGTCTATTCATGAAAGCTTATTAAAAAAAAAAAATGAAAAATATGCTTATTAAAGTTTGACCACCTAATTTAAATTTTAGTTTTAACTCATTCATACATACATGCATATGTATGTATTTATGGCACCATAAAAACTGGCCCCAATGAAAAATGGCCCAAATTTTTAATATGGAAAACAACAACACGAAAGTTTAGGGCCATTTTTCATTTTTGATTTTGGTGCCATTTTTCAGTTTTTAATTTTCCATAGTTTTAAAAAATTTAAAAATTAAAAAATGACTCCAAAATCAAAAATGAAATATGGCCCCAAACAATAGAAAAAATGGCCCCAAACTTTCGTGTTGTTGTTTTTAATGAAAAAAATTGGGGCCATTTTTCATTTCGCCTTTTTTTATAGAATTTTTTGGGGCTTTTTTTCCTTTTCTTTTTAATTTATTAGAAATGTTTGGGGCCATTTTCCTATTTTTTGGGGCCCTTTTTTCATTTTTGATTTTGGGGCCATTTTTCCTTTCCTTGTAAATTCATAAAAAATGTTTGGGGCCATTTTTCATTGGGGCCATTTTTCATGGTGCCTGTATGTATGTTTATAAATCATGTTTAAATACTATACGTATTTACATATTTACATAAATACATACATCATTATAATAAATTTGTATTTATGGCTGTAGTTGTTGTGGACAATTGCACTTCACTGTTAAAATTAATAAGCTAATTTACACGTTGTTAATGATAACTAACTAAACTGAAAAATTCAACATCAAGCAAACCGCAGCCAACGTTTTACTACTGAAATATTTTTCTTTAATTAAGAGTGTGTTTGTGTGCGTTTAAGCCTGCAGTTAAAATACTACCATTAAAGCAAAAAGGCCTTAGCATGGGTCAGAGTGTTAGCCCGTGCTGTTTCAGCAACCAGTTTTTTTTTATTCTTTTTGTATTAACAATCTGTTTACATGGTTTCTGTTAAAAAAAAATGTGATGCCCAAAAAAATCATTTTTTTTAAGTATTAATTAATAAAATTTTAAAGAAATCAAAGAGAAGATAGATGAAGCTAATTAAAAAAAAAACTAAAAACGTATATTTGAAGTTGTAAGCATTTTTTATCATCTAATTATAAATCAATTAAAGTTATCTTTGTGTTTAAATTATTGTATTTTATTTATAAAATTTTATTCGGTACCTTCATCATAAAACTACTACACGGGTCAACGAAATCACAACTATTTCTGTTGCTTAAATATTTTATGTTTAAATCTGACCTTTATGTTACATTTTTAGTTAAAAATAGTTTTGAAAGGTGAATTAAAAAACAAATTCAAAAAACCTTAGCGATGTTTTATTTTTTGCAAGTACTTGTTTACCTATTAAATTTCTTGGCAAAAAAAAAGATAACAATCAAGTCCTATTATATGGTATAAAAATACTTTCGCAATAAACCGAATAAGTGAGTCCAAGCAGATATATTATAGCTTGTATTCTAACATAAGACCTCTTCCGGGTTCCAGTTACATGCACTTTCAGTGCTCGTACTATTAAATCACAGCAGCTTAACCTGTTAACAACACAAAATATTTTAAGAGTTATTTTACAAGTAAAATCAATTATTTACTATAATGAGCATCAACTATGTATTTAAGCCACGCTATTAAGACATACCTTACCACACCTTAAGACATACTTGGTTACTTTATTAAAATAGGCACCAACCATTTACTCAATATTATCTTCCCGCAATTTAGGTGGCAACTATGGCCACCGGGTGTATCACAAAAGAACCAGGCTATTACAAATACCGAGGACAAGCGGTATCTATGGACTCTGTACCATGGTAAGCCGTAATTAGAGCTCCGCCAATTTTAGGCCTCACGCGAGTTAAGGTTTGGTTCATCCCTCCTTACCCGAGAGTTCGGTTATAATAAAATATATGGCAGATAAGATATAGATGACTAGGAAAAAAAGTGACATAAATTGCACTTTAAACTTATAACCGTCAATACAATTGATAAAATGACTTGATCAGATATCTCGGACTGTCCAAAAGGAATCAAAACTTTGGCTTATTGGCAAAAAAAAAACGAATGAATCTATTTAAACGAAGCAAAAATATTTTGGTAAATTAGGCAAGAACAATACTAGGAAGAGTTCGTGTTTTGCAACAATGTTTTTTGTTTAAGGACATAATTAAGATTTAAAAACTATATTAAATTCAAATGATTAAATTAATTACTAGACTTATTAAATAAAGTCTTGAGTGTTTAGTTTTGCCTAATAGTAACAATGAAGTAGTTTGTAGGACAGAACAGTTAATCTAAGTACAGGATCTACAGTAATTGGCCTCTTAGGAATACTTTGATTTAAAGAAGTATGAATGTAATAAATTCTCCACTAATGACAGGCAACACATTCTTTAGCTTTCTTTTTCACTTTTGGGCTAATTAAAAAGTATTAAATATAGAAATATCTATAAATTACTTCATCTTCACAAAGTGTATGATGGCAAGAAATGAGTACGTTTTGATGGTAAAAACTATTTCAAGAAATAAAATTGCGGTCGGTTGAGCATCTAATACAACATTTGCAGTAACTTCAAAATTAAACTACGTTTTCATTTCATCTACCATAACCAGCATTGGTTGTGGCATCACCAGTTTCACGAATATTATCAAAGAATCTGAAGTGATGCAGCATTTATGTACCAGTTCTTAAACTAAATGTTTAAAAACATGTTGAAACGATTTTCTTGCCATATTTTCATATATTTGTTTTCACCTAATAACTGCTTAATTAAGGTATTTTATGGTTTCAAAATAAATACGCCACTAATTGGAGGAACGTGCTTAACGAAAAATGTGGCAAATATAAGTATTCAATTTTGCTCTTTACTTTACAGACATTTTCAACACAAGATATTTGTGCTGACTAAATAGAAAAAAAATTTAAACTACAAATCTTTCCAATAATTTTTACAAGAAGAATACAAAAAGAAAAAATTTACCAAGACATTTTAATTGAGATTTAATTTGAAGAAAATTTCTTATTTATACAAAGTTTTTTAGAATTTTTTCTTGGTATAACCAACACTCATTTTAACGAAAATTAGATACAACGAATATGCAAATTTTTTTATTGTCTACCTTATATAACGAACAATCATAAATTTTACTCCTGGTTTAACTAATGCTTAAGCAAATAGCAAAACCAAAATTCGTTACAATATATATGTATATGTAGGCTTGTCATTCCGTTTGTAATCTCTACAATATTCATTTGCGATATATGTTCGTCTATCCGTCTGTCCGTGTGTTAGCTGAAATCAAGTTTTCGTAGCTCCCATAAGTCACCCACTTTTGGAAATACTTTCGAGAAAATCGGTATTGAAAACTGGCAAGATCCATCCATAGCCGGCTGAGATATAAGCAAAAAAAAGACGACTGCCTTTTTTATTTTTTTTACACAAAAAAATTATTGTTCTGCAGCTTTGAGATAAACTACAGATACTTATATTTGAAAAAAATTGGACCATTTGCCCAAAAAGTACTTCTTCAACTAAGGGTAGTTTTTCACATTTTTGAAGTCCAAAGTCTAGATATGATAAATTAGGGCCAATTGTTTCTAATTAAGATAGAAAATAATAAAAGAAAGCATATAGAGAGGCGAAAAGGTATTTTTAATTTTTTATGGTTCTTTTTCATTTTAGAACTTATAAATCTTGAAATGTAAAGTAAGGGGCATTAATCAAGGTTAAATGTTAAATAAATATGGAAAAATTCGCTAACGAAGTAGCGGGTTATAAACTTGTATTATATATAGAACATTTGCGTATAATTTTCTCTTTACAAAAAATCTTTAATGAGTAGTCAAGTAATTAAAATTTAGCAATTCAATAAGTTTTGTTAAAAAAAATCTTTATAAACTTCTTGTTGTAAATAATAATCGATAGGTTTTTTTATTAACAGAAAATATTCTTATTTACGTTTTTTTTTTCACAAGAAATTACTTAAGTAAGCAATTGTTAAGTTGAAAATCATATCAGAAGAAAAAACATAGTTAAATTATATTTTATTAAAAAAAAAACATAAAAAGTATAATAAAATCATTTAATAAATTAACTGAAAAATTCATCCATGCATGCAGCTATAATTGCCAGTTATTTGTTTATATGTATTTAAGAAACATATAGTGTTTAGGGTTACCAAGAATAAACACACATATGTATGTATAGAAAATTACGTTGCCTTTACCAAAAATAGCATTAACATTTAAGAAATGGTGCCTTAAAAGTGTCGATTATAAACTAAGATTAAACACTTTAATATTAATATCTTAAATTTGTTTCTTTTGAAAAAATAAAATTACACACATTTTTGTTTATATTTCTGTTTTTAAAAAAGAGCGTGTGAACTTTAGAGCATATCGGGTAAAAAGCAATAAAAAATATCAAACAGAAAAAATTTGGTAAAATAGAGATCATTAGCATCTATCAGTTGTTGGATAAATCTTTAATTTATTAAAATGGATTTCAGTCTACCATCTGTCTGTTTTTCTGCGCCGCTATCACTATACATTTGATTGTGCCCTATCATTTTTGTTAATTAAACTCCAATGTTAATTAAGCGTTACGTTTTTTTATTATTAATTTATAAAAAGCAGAAAAATATCTGTATGTGTCTACATACATACATATATAATAACATTATTGTATGGGAGTACATTCCTTCTGTGTTATATTAAGCTTTACACAAAAAAGTGTTTTTTTTATTGATTTTCTTTAATAATAAGAGTAAAATAAAAAACTTACCAAAAGTAACAATAATAAAAATAATAACAAGTAAGAGCGCTATGTTTGGCAGTGCGTGTACGTATGTATGTATATATGGATGTTTTTATATGTCCGATATGTAATTAAAGTCTTAGAAAACTTAATATTTCATGATATACATTTTTGTCCATATAGGTTGTTCGACCATATCTTTGAAGATTCTGTGCCACTTTGTCCAAAATATTTGTAAATATTTCATAACCTACACCACGGACAGGCGGACAAATGTACATGGCTAAATATTTCAAATTTTATTGTGTTCATGTTCATAAACATATGTAAGTTCATATATTTAGGTGTATATGTGAGTTATTTTACTTTACACATATTAATTAATTTAAATGACTTTTGAAAACGATTAATTATAAATGTTTAAACATTTTACAGCTATCGGTTATGTGAAACCAATATCATTAGCGCTCATCTAATCTAAAAACCAAAAATTGTGGGATAAATAAACATACATTAATACATACATATGTATGTATGTACATACCTATACCCTACAGATAATATTGGGCTACGTAGTCCAATGTAGTTTAAATGGAGTAGTTACATTATGGTCCAATGTAGTATAGTTATGGACCATGATATGAAAAATGGTTGTATTTCAACATAGCAAGCTTTGAAAAATTAATAAAAAAATTATTATTGTAAATATAAAAAGATAATAGAGTTTTTTTGAAATGTTTTCAATATTTATCTTTTTTATCATTACACCGGATTACTCCATGGAGTAATGATAAACTGGGTTATATGGTCCAGTCCTAGGACATCGTTATGTTAAACGGACCACCTTTTTACCATATATTTGGAGTGGTTTTGGAGTACTCATACTCCTTTGTGGATTACTCCCTACATGCATGTATGGACTAGTCTCGTTATCTGCAGGGTATATACTGAAATTGTTACAAAACATTAAATAATTATAGAGGAAAACTGTTTGGAAATTTTTGGTCTACAGTCATACATATGTATGCATGTACTATGTGTGTATGTACATACATACATGAACAGCACATAAATTGTAATTTATGTAATGTTTATAATTAAAATTCTTGCTGATTGTTTAGATGCATAAAAACAAAAATTATATTTCACCCGACATATAAATTGAAGTATATAATAGTTTATTGACGTGAATGGCACATACATATGTATATATGTTTGAACTTTTCTCCATTTTCACTGCAACTTAATTCATATGTATATACAGACATATGAACATATTTGTGTTGTGTGCATTCAGATGTTTTACACATTTTCCATGAAACGTTCAACGTTCAAACATTTTCTTAACCAGTCAGGCAGTCTATCACTACCTCTTCCAAACACATTTATTAAAATTGACATTCAAAATGCACCTGAAAATTATGCCACAATCGGAAGCATATTGGCAGTATATGGTTGGTTTGCAGTTATGGAAAACTGCGCTGCTGCATAATAATTGAAACGATTATGTTATGGATAGTTTAGGTTTGATTTTGTGAAGTTTCTTTTTCATACCCTACACTATTGTAGAAGGTAAATATATTATGCGCCTATGCTAAATTTTTTTGATTATCTGCTTATACATATGTAATTGATTATGTAATTAATAACTTGCTTACTCTTTTTTTGTATGACAATTTTTTTTTTTTATGATAAAAGTCATACCTACGAATGTCAAATTTCCATACGTCTTATTTGATATTTCATAACAGATTGTTTTTACACTACTTTTAAAATTATTTAAGTTTTTCACAAACTGTTATACTCAGTACAATAATAATGTTAAAAAGCCTTAACCTTCGCACGTCTAATCAGTATTATTTGCGTAAAAGCCCGAAACCCATCTAGGAGCACAAACCAAATTCTGATACAAACCCACCTGGGTGAGTTTTTGAGCCACGATATAAAAAAATAAAAATTAAAAAATAATTATATATTAAGTATATTAATAATGAATTTTTTTACCACTTTCTGATAAAAATAAAAAAAAATTGTCACTAAGTCCAAAGCCAAAAGGTTGGTTCCGGGCGTGTGAGGAATAAACAGATATTTAATCAGTAAAACTAAAAGGATTTTTATTAAGAATATGTACAAAATTCTTTTTCAATTAATGATTTTGGTGTTGACATAATTTAAAAACAATTACTTGGGTTATTCACTTTAATCTAAGGAGTAAATTGAAATGGTAATAAAGCATTCAATAATTATAGAACAAAATTATTTTATGTTATTGCAAATATTTGGCAACAATTGTGTCTCGTACATTAGGGCTTATGTTTATAAAAACAATATAAAGATTTTAAATAAATATTTAAAATTAAAACCCTACATTGTAAGTACATATGCAAGTAAACAAAAATTCTTAAGCACCGACCTATTAATTCTTTTTTTTTTATTGCTATGGATATAGCTGACATGTTCCAATATGTATTTCTTCATATCTACTGTCACCTTCGTACACAAATATGCCTGTGTACATATGTATTTATGTACATAGATATTGTATTGTTTGCATTACATTTTATAAGACAGCCAGTCAATCTATCATTGTTACCTTTAACTACTTTTATTCAAATTAAAATTCATAATGCATCTGAAAATTATGCGTAATTTTTATGTCTACATGATGGCAAACTTAATCGGAAACATGTTTCCAGTATGTTTGGCTTGCAGCTAAAAGAGTGTGGAAATGACATCGATTATAGACACAAAGCTTCAATCAGTTTATTTTGGTTTGCTTATACTTGAACATGTAATTGATTGTAATTATTCATTTAATAGTAAAGTATCGCTTCTCATTAATTCCTAATGGTTGATTGTTAACAGTTAAAAAAATATAGGAGGGAGTTGCCTTAAGTTTATACCAGGATATGGTGGCCGGCAAAGTAAATATCTCTTTACTTTTTTATTTGCAATCACAACTTTGTCAAAAATTAAAATTAAAAAAAGACAATTTGGGGCTAAGGTATATAATTAATTGCCTTAAACCTGATATTGGCTTATATTATTATTATTTTTTTATTATTTATTGATATCATCTAAGTCTGTCTGGCCGAAACATAAATTGTCACCACCAGACTGGCTATCCGTCACACTACGTACTACTTCAGCAAAAGAAGAATTTGGCAATTTTATGAAAACTTATTTTTAAGTCTCTAATAACACTTTGAGACAATTTTTGCAGAGTACACAGACTTGGCTTTAAAGGTTCGATAGTACTACTTGAGCTGAGTAAGACCCTCCGTTTTGCAATATTAGTTCGCGTTTTAATTTTATGGGCCTCAACATATTTTCCGAAAAATGGTACCATAACCTTTTAGCTAATAACTCATTCAGACTTAGTGATAGTGTTTTAATGTTTTCGGCAAAAATGTAGGTAAGTATCTAATAAACAGCCTTGTGAACATTTTATCGTCGGAAAAATTTTTTTTTTATCTTTTTTAGCAATATGCAAAAAAAAAATTGGATTTGTTTACTTTTTTAATCATAGCTCATAGAAATCGTTGTTTTTTTCGCATATTATCTTTTACAAAAATATAGCCAGATTAAAGAAGAACAACTTTTGTCAACAAACCTATACGATTTGAACATGTTCAGACAACTTTTATAGCAAAAATGACCTTTTTTTTTGCAAAAAACACCGTTTTTTGAAGGACAATGTTTGATTTGTCGCACAGTGTTATTATAAAAATTTCATAAGCTTTTGCAATTTAAGCATAAGCTTGGTAGTGATTTATGTGCTTATTCATCAAAAATACTTATATTGTGTTCTGCATACCCTTTAGCAGACCCAGAAGTATTTTACTAATGACTCATTTATAATATTATTTATATGAATTTGCTTATTTTCCTGACATCTATTTAGATATTTACATGACACTATTTTAAGCCACTATTTTTTTCATTCTATACTTAAATATAAGTTTATTCAACAAAAAGCAAAGAAAACGCTCACAGCTTCATTAAAAACAAAGCTGCAAAAGATTTTGATATTTCAAAAAGAAAAAAACTTATTGTTGCTGTGATGCAACTTAAGAGGCAATTTACCTCTGTTTGAACTACTTAACCCATTTTCTAGTCCCAGTCGTTGGTCGGAAAATCACTGGGTGACGAAGGGGGTCTATCATAGTGGTCTGCTTCTGTACCTAAATATTTAATTGTTTTGTAATTTATGACTGCATTGGCGTCGTTTAAGATAAAGACATAACCAAATATTTTCCATTGTGATTAGAGACAAAAAACAAACAAATTATGTGCTTTTGTTTGATTCAAAAATCGAAACCCAAACAAATGACTGGTTTTCTATTAGCAGGAAGCAAATTTGTATTATGGGTCGCATTGGTTTTCTTTTGACTCTTTATGCCGAAGATTAGTTAAAAAGCAAATGCAGCAGTTTGTCATTAAAATGTTTAACAAAAACTTTTAAAGTTAGATAAATCTTCAAATATGGCAACACTGCAGGTACTGACCGTCAAAAAAAAATTTATTCTTTCATAATTTTTCCATTTTTTTTTTAGAGTTTTTGTAATAAAACTGAGTTTTATCCGAACTAACAACTTGAAGTTTTACAAATTTTAGATTTTACTTGCGATGTTAAAAAATATGTTGAATTTTTTTTTATTAAAAAACATAAATTTCTGTTTTTCACAACAACAACACTGTTGACTCAGCATAGTTAAAACAAATAATTTTGTTACACATTTTTGTTGTTGTTTATGTGGAATTGCTATTAAAAGTTATAGTGTACATACATATGTACATACAATAAGATCTTTTGAATATGGCCATTTAATTTCAATAGACCAACAAACAAACCAACCAACAAACTATCGAATCAAATAGCAAATCAACAAGCACACATACAAACACACAGTAATTATACCATACTTCATTTAAAAGTCATGCTCGTAATACGAACTAAATGACACCGAGTACTAACATTAACAAAATAAAAACCAACAACGTGACACCGGAAACCAAGTCGACAGCATTTATGGTCACAAAACATTAAATGAAAGCAAAAAAAAAAAAAACGAAAATGTATTTAAAGCGAAGTTTAAAAATAAAAAGTTCAAAGTAAAACTGTTTCTGTAAATAAATTTTAATTTTTAGAGAAAATCGTAAATTCAATAGATTTTTAAAATATTTTCTATTTGAATTGTGGGAAGATGAAAGAACCATTGTGATCTTATTGTGTCATAACAATAAACGGTTTAACATTTTTCCCACACTTTAGTGGTCAATGGTTAAATAAAATTTGAGGGAAATAACTGAAACTTTAAAAACTAAAAGCAAAAAGTTTAGTTATTGTAATGTTGAAGTCTTACAAAATAATATTAATTTAGCAATTGTTTAGCAGGTTTCCAAAAACTCTAGAAATATCTGAATTGATATATGTATAAGATGTCCCAAAAATGACGTAAAAATTTTAATTTTCTGTTATTTGTCGGGGTTTTTGTTACCAACAAAAAGATTAAAAAAAAATTTAAACAAACAAGTAAGAGCGCTATATTCGGCTGTTTCAAATATTGTAAAACCTTTACTGCCTGTAGGGTTGTAATAAGAAGTGTACTTACGTATGTATGTGTATTTATGTCCCAACATGTCCAAACGGCTGATAATTCAGCTGGTCGGTAAAGATACTGCCAGTTTTCAATACCGATTTTCTCGAGAATATTTCCAAAAGTTTGATATCACCTACAATTCTGCATGATCTATGGGAGCTACAAAAAGTTGATTTCAACCAACACACGGGCAGCCGGACAGACGAACATAGCTAAATCGACTTCTCTATTTTTTTGGATTCAGAATCTATATACTTAATGGGGTCGCAAATTAGTATTCTTAAAATAACAAACGGAATGACAAACTTATGCAAACCCTTGCCAACTGTGGTGAAGGGTATAAAAAGGTTGACTCACAGAAGAAAACCCACGCGTTATAAATGTGAAAAATATTTCAACAAATAACAAGTTTTTCGCTGCTGCAGCAGTAACCAAATTATCATTGACATTTTTTAAAAAACGTGCGTGTATGTCAGCAAAGTTGTGAAAGTTTTTTTTTTATAAAGTGCTTTTCATATACATACATATTCCCTTTACATATATTTTATGTTTAAATAAATAGTTTAAATTTCACCTTAAAAAAAATACTTTGTTTCATATTTCAATCCGTTGTGTGCCAATTTTGAGACACCCTTTATGAATTAGGATACTGTTCGTTGTACTTTAGACTCACTAAGAACAAATGAAAATAGTTTGCAAGGATTTCATTTAAGCTGTCATTATTTAATTGCAACTCATTATTAATACTAGGGCTTTATTTTTGTGTGTGTGCACATCTATTTAAGCCCCAAACATTACAACCAATTAACACTTGTTGCTGCCTTTTAAAAGACAATAAAACATGAGTTTTGTATCATAATTAACCAAAAACATTTATACCACAAAACATTAAGAGTTAAGTGGTGTAGATACATACATATGTATGTTTAGTATAGGATTTACATTCATATTTGTTGTAAAGAATTCCAAAAAAAGTTAAGGATTTAAAAACCAATTTTTTCGTGTAGGTATGTATGTTATAAGAGATGTATTTACTTATATATGTATGTATGTACAGGCCGAAAGGTAAATAAAGTCTTAAAAATTTTAATTTTTATGACAATAATTTTTGTTTATATTGGTTTCTCGCCTATATCTTTGCGGATTCCGGGCTAGTTAGTCCACTTTTTCTTCAACATGTTAAAATCAGTCATCTTTTTTTGCTTATATTTCAGTCGGTTGTTATTTGATATGCCAGTTTTCAATATTGATTATCTCGGAAATATTTTCAAATGTTTGATACCACATACAATTCTAGGTGAACTATGGGAGCTACCAATGAATGATTTTAACCAAAACATGGACAGACGGATGGACGGACATGGTTTAGTTGACTTCCCTTTCTATAAAGATCCAAAATATATATACTTTATAGTAGAAATTGCAAACGGAATGACAAACCTACATACATATAAGCACCATTGCCCCCTGTGGTGAAGGGTATTCAAATGGAAATTGTTAAAAAATTTTCTATAAATAAATAAATAATTTTTTTGTTTTTTCTATAAATATTGAACTTCTAAATTCTTTAAAAACATAAACAGTTTTAAGGCAAATATGAATTTATTAAAAAAATTATTTTTAAAAAGGTTTTGACAAATGATTCACTTTTTACAAATTTTTATTGAAAAAACCTATTCACAATTCATATGCTCATCTCTTATGGAATTCATTTTTACCCAGAATTTGGATTAAATGCTGACTTCGCAAAATCCTTTTTGGTTATATTAACTTTAACATTTCAACTAGATCAACGCATACCTTCGAGCTATTAAGCCTAAATTATTAAATTCTCTGTATTAGCCAGAATTTTAACAAACCTTATCTTTTGATACACATGTTTATATATTTCTAAGAACAATGAAATCTAAAAGAGAAACTATTTTGCATTGCTTTTGTATTATTATCTTAAGGCTGTTAAAGTTTATAAACTTTAAGACCTAAAAGTAAATTAATATTCTATTTGTTTTGAAGTTAAATATTTCTTGGTGTTTCACACAAAATGATAAACTTTGATGTTGATTTATGTATTTATGTGCCTGCCTCTGCCCTTAATATTGAAGGAGGAGATACAATTAATAATTTTTTTTATTTAAAAGTTTCCAGTTAAATTAATTTACAAATTTTCGTTTGATATGCTTTAACTCAATAACGTCACAGGACTTAATATCTTAAAATTTAATAAATATTCCTTTTGAATGTTTTACATGGAAAAACAGGCAACCATGAACACATAGAAGTAATGAAATACTTGGAATTTTTACACTCTAATGGTTTTATTAAAATGTTATATATTTCATTACCTAAATTTACATATTTCATGTGTTTACTTTACCTTTTAATATTACGCGTGAAAACAGTTGTGGCGGTAAAATGAAATGTTTTACTTTGTTAGAAAAATGTGGGTGTTTAAGGTAATAGTTTTTCGTTTTTTATTCAAACAAGTTAATATTCATATGCACTACGCTTGTATTTATGCTTGTAAATTCTATCATAATTACGAAGACCATATTTTTTTAATCAAAATACAGAATAAGTAAAAATTTCACTTTTGTTTTAATATTTTCTTGTACAAACAAACAACTTATATACTTAACTGATGCTTTTCAAAAAAAAGCACAACTAAATTTTATATTTTTCATTTTTTTTAAATTCTTAACAATTTAAACTATAGTTTCATTTTTGTTCATAAAATGGCCTTAATGGTTTTCATTTTTACTTGAGTTTTTTAGTATTCCAAATGTTATTTAAAACAGAAAATACTCTTTCGATTGGAATATTTAATCACTTCTCTAAAATGTCTAAAAGCAGCTATCTAACACTTATCTGCGGACTTATTACGCTGATACTTTTTTAAAATTTTTCTAAAGATGTGTAATTTTTATAAAGAGCTGGATCATCAAATTATTTAGTATCAACATGTTCAATTAATTTTTTTTATAGTAATAATTAAACAAGGTTCAACATATCTTCCCATGTGGGAACTTTACGCAAAAGAACCCATTTTAGTACTTCAACTTATTAATAGACGGCATCCCAAGGTAGATTTAAAAATGTAATAGCATCACTAACACAAATATAACAAAAACAAAACCACATTAAATTTGTTGTTGCAAAAATATTTTAACAATGTTAAAATTATTGCTGCTAACTCTTTTTAGTAAACAACAATTTTTACATCTCTAATTTGTTAGCCAGCTGCAAAGTTATTATTTTGCAGCTGGATAACCTACAGACCTGTTTGTAAAATTTGTGTGCAGGACTTGCTTTTCGGGTAATTTGAACAAACATTTACTATAAAGCCGCAGAGAATGGGCGAAAAAAACTATATGACTTTAACTACCTTTCGGACATTCTTTTAAATACATACGTAAACTGTACAATTTTACGATTTGTTATTACAAAATCTATGTTAACAAGTTTAGCAAAATATTATTTGACTTGTTAAAATACAGAACAAATAATGAACTGGAAATAAAATACAGAACATTTTAAGGGTTTTTACATAAGAATAATTTATACAGAACAGAGCTTTCAAATAGTGTACTGTTCTTTATAATATAGAACGGATGGTCACCGTAATCATAATGCACTTACTGAAAAACTGCGCTAATTGATGATATTGTAAAAAAGAGAGAAAACAATTCCGTTTAAAATAACCAGAATTGTTACATCAATTATGGGATTTTTTGGTGGCAGTTCAATTTTATAGTTGCAGCTACACTATTTTGTTTGTTGTTTTTAGGGTATATATTTATATTGAGTTTCAAAAAGAGAGACGTCAAACTCAATAAAAAAAAATTGTTCGAACAAAATTTTTGTTCAGACACAATGAGTGAATTCAACTTAACTAAAATTATTGTAATACATTTTTTTTTTACTACAAAAGAAAAATTCAATTGCAACAATCTAATCATTAGATTGGCAATGAATTCGGTTGCCACATACAATCTGTTTCCTTTGTATTATATTGAAAAATTGTTTAAATACAAAATAAATAAAAATGGCGTTACAATTCTATTAGTTATTAAAAGTTTTCGATAAACAGAGGCTTTTAGAAAATTTCGAATAAATTTCATACCTTTTACAAGTCTTTAATATATTTTAAATATAAAATATTTTTTTTATAAATTCCATTTTTAATACAAATAAACTTCTGATTTATGGTTTATAATTAATATATAATTTTATTCTAATTCTCGATCTTATTTTAATATTTGGCAACAAAATAATGTAACAAACTTACGTTAACGTTAAAAATCTTTCAATAAGTTTACTTTCTGTAGAAAGAGAATTATTGCAATAAACCTCCTACAATTTCCTTGAATAAATTACCAATTAGTTTCATTAGTTCCCGAACAAGAATGTCTTAATGAGAGAAAACAATTCCATGTTTTTCAATTGACAAATCTTGTACATTTTAAAAAATCATGTCACA
>NDXZ01000221.1:0-11266 GCA_003055125.1 Paykullia maculata
ATACCCTTAACACATGTGTGTGTGTGAAGGGTATAATAACATTTTGTATAAATAGAAAAATTTGAGAGAGGCATGTCTTCGGTAAACATATTGATAGGCCGGGCTTGATATTAAGCGTTTTTTATAACTCCTAACATACAAAATTATAAGTATTCTATTTTAATAACTCCTTTAACAATTAAATGAATATAATTTTTTTTGAACACCAATTTAAACTTTTTCGTTACAACTATGTAATCCCAGAAGCCCATAAACACATCTTTACTTCGTATTGAATAAATTTACCACTCAATGTCAGTTGTGCCAAAATACATACGACTTTAGTTTTATCACTTTTCGAAAGTGTTCACTGTCATCTTGCAAACATTTCATTTGTTTTGTCCCAAAGGTTTGTCAAAAATTAAAGTTTTTTTATCTTCACTTAGACAAACGAAAACAACTGTCAACTGTATAAAAAAATCTCAACAATGTACATATGTAAACAATAACAACAACAACAGCAACAAAATGATAAACAAACACAAAGACAACAAAGTTGTCAATTGATGTGACAAGGTATTACTTGTCTATTAACAGTCAATGCAAAACTTTTCTTATTGTACATTAGAGGCGTCCATATTTTTATTTATTTTTCCAGCAATTCAAGATAAAACAAATTATATTTATAAAGACTTTTCGGTTGTCTCTAAGTATTTTAAATTTATAATGTTTAAATAGTGCAAAACACAATTTCCAATAAACACTTCAATTTCCGTTAATTTCTTCTTTGAAAACTTAGATGTGTTTAAGCATTTAAATTAAAAATTTGTATATAAACTCTGTATTAAACTCTATTTCTATAACTTTATTGTCTGACTGCTTCATCATTGCACGCTAGGCGTCTGTTACTTTTTTTAAATCGAATAAAAAGAATTATAGAAATATGTTTGTTTTTGATCATTTTTGAAATTTCAAACTTTAGGGATAAAAATTGTATTAATTTTTGGTACTTTTTTAAGTAAAACATTCTTTGAACTTTGATAGATTTCATGTAAAGGTTTTCTTTACCTTCTACTAAGCTTTACTTCAGAAAAAAAAATTTTACACTAAAATGGAGATCTTTCCCCAGAAAGGAAAAAACCTGGAAAATGCGTTTAAAAGTAAATTACTGGGCCAACTTGAATAAAATTTGAAACGGGTTTCTTTAAACAAAAAAATTGTATGATATAGTACAACTTGAATAACATTAAAAACGCGGAAGAAAAAGGGAAATATTTGGTTAAGCTGGTTTGGTACTTTTAAAAAAATATTTGATTCTTTTGCAATAAAGAATATAATTTTTTTAGTTTTAGTCATGTGTATGTGTTAATATGTTTTTAATTAAATTTATATTTCACAATGTTAAGTTCAAAATGATCAGTTCTTAGATAAAAACACTAAAAAATACTTTTTTATATGTTTCTTGTTTGTTTATGAAATTACAGTAATAAATTTTAGAATATTGATCCTGATTGAGATCGATAATCATATAGGGGGAAAAATATGTTTTTAAATTCCTGAAATCCTTTTTTGCATTTTTGGAGTTTCTAAATTTATGAATATATAGGTAGGGACTACCGACCCAGATTAAAAAGGATTTCTTATAAGGGGCAAAACGGTAGTTTTTGCATTTTTTGGTAACCTTTTTTATATTTTAAATGAATCGGCCTTTGTTTCCGTTTAACTTATAGGAGAGAGTTGCAGCAAGAAGTTTTTTTAAACTGTCAGTGGCCGAGATCAAAACATTTATATAATGACAATGAGCGTTTGATGTTTCTCCTGAAACCTTGTTTAAGAGTGTCGAAAATGACCTGGCCCCTATTCCACAAAAAAACTTATTAAATTTTTACTTCGCACTTATCAAAATTTGCAAAGTTTTTGTTTCTCGAAACTATAAAATTAAGTGAAAAGTTGAAGTTGAAAAGTGTAATTTGCAAACGTACGTTCTCTTGTGCAAAGCCCAAAGTAGAAATTGAAAAGTGTAATTACAAAGGCTCGGAAATGGTTGCCAGTTGCAGAGATAAAGCTATTTTTAAAACTTCTTCCCAGCCTGCATATCGAATTTATTAATCTTCAAAATGAAATGTAAACTTTAATATGTTTTAAATATTTACAGTATTTTTATAAAAAAATACTTACTTTATTGTTTTGAAAACTAGCAAATAAAATATCTTTTTATACCCTTCACACATGTGGTTAGGGTATATATAGGTTTGTCATTCCGTTTTTAATTTCTTTAATATTCATTTGCGACCCTATAAAGTATATATATTCTGGATCCCTATAGATAGGGAAGTCGATTTAGCCATGTCCGTCTGTCCGTGTGTATGTCGAAATCAAGTTTACGTAGGTCTCATAGGTTACTTAGGGTTGTATGTGGTATCAAACTTTTGAAAATGCTTTCGAGAAAATAGGTGTTGAAAACTGGCAAGATCCATCAATAACCGGCTGAGATATAAGCAAAAAAAGACGACTGCCTCATTTTTTTAATAGTTTTTTTTTTACACAAAAAAATTATTACAGGTAAATTCATATATATCGCTTCGCCTTAAATTATGGTTGTTGAATCAAATATTTGCAGCGTTGAGACAACATAGATAGATAGACTACAGATATACTTGAAAACAATATATATTAACCATATAGTGAAGGGTAACACTGCAAGTTTTTTTTTTAATTTTTTTTACGGCTAGTTTTAACAAGTTCTAATTAGCAATGCAAAGTGAAAAGTGATAAGACAGAAATGCAAAGATAATTAAATGCTTTGTGAACACTTTGCACGCTCACTTTGCAGAAGACCGCAAATACTTTAGAAAAAGTGCAAAATCTTTACAAAAATTTGCCAAGTGAGAATTGCAAAGAATATTGTTTCAGAAATGCAATTTGATAAGTGCAAAGTAAAAAGTTGATATGTTTTTTTTGTGGAATAGGGCTCTGCTTATATTTAATATTTAACTTTATTTTAAAATAAAAACTGATTATTTATCATAAAATCTAATAATCTGTAAAAGTTATATTTTCTTAGTTAGGAATAGCGAACCTCAGCACAGCTGTTATATTAATAAAACTTATATTTTTTATTTGAAATCACAGTAGAAGTTCTTAAGACCTTAGTTTATTATTTTATAATTATGGATCACTCTAATGTATTTTCACTTACACTCATCTGCACATTATAAAACATGTCCATTTATTTATGGACGTACTATAAAGATTTTAACAAGAAACCTCTTTAAAGAAACCACTTAAATCGTGCCACATACTGCTGTATTAGACCGCACAATACGAATTTATTTAAAAAAGGAAAAAAATGTTTCCCTCTTTTAAGCCTTTAATGAGATATTTGCGTTAGTCTGGTTCTCCTGCCATCGGTCTAATTAAATCGGAATCCAGATAGTTTTTGAAGTTTTGCATCACAGCGAAGAAAATATTTCAATTAATCTTACTGCGGTTGTAACAATAAAAAATATCATTGGAAACGGTGTAATGGAGTTATTTTATATGATTTAAATTAATTGTCTTAATATTGAAAGGAAATAGAATAGTGCCATGTTGTTTTTTTTTTCTTTTAGCCAAATGTTATTCTTAGTGGAGATTGGCAACATTGTTGGTGACTTACAAGTTTAAGGTTTAAGAAATTACTTGACGTGTGTCATCGACATTTTCACGCGAAAGCTGCAGATAAAATATTAAAACTTGGGCGGTCATTAGGTACATACTTACATACATACGTATTGAAGACTAAACTCGTAATTGGATTTTATAAATAATTCTTTTATTATTTTGTTAAGGAAAGTAAAAGTAAAAATGTTCTGTTATTAAATTCATTCAGATAATGGGTGAATTAACTCATTCATTATTGTCTCTCCTTCCGTTCGTACATTGTTTTTAAGATGTTTTAAATATTTTTATTTGATTTTTTTCGTTATCATAACTGGAAGTTGCTTTTTTCTTCTACAGAACTCTAACTGTTAATTACTTTGACAGTTGGGGTCATTTCCTGGCTAATTGTTTAATTAAGACAAAGAATCTGTTTTTGTTGTCATTTATAAGGGGGACAATAATTTTATAAATTTTTGTAGTTTGAAAAAGAAAAGGCATAATACACTGAAGATTGTTTAAAGTTATTTACTTAAAATGATAGGAGAAGTAATACAATGTAAATTAAAGGATGTATCTTTACATTTTCTTAGAAGAATCTCTGTATGATTTAAGTGGGAATTTGCCACTCTTTGTAATGTAGCGCTTGCTTTCTTTCTTTTTTTATTTAGTTACAAATTGTATTAAACACAATTTTACAAAAAGACACAGATTTTTACATGAAAGCAACTTCTTTAGGGTCTTCCAAAAATAGATTTTCAAAGTTTTAAGATATTTTTAAAAAAGGATTTAAGTTTTGCAAAAATATTTATGAACGTATGACTCACAAAGTGTTTAGTTCATTTATTAATTTTGAAAACAAGAAATTGTATTTAACTCTACAAACATTCTTAACATGATTAATATTCATCAGAGTTTTGTGTTTATTCTTAAAAAAATTAATATGACTTTTTTATAATTGACAAATTGTCTTAAGTCTACCACTAGTTCTATTGCCAATAAATGTTTGTATATAAACATGTTCCATCAGATGCTGCTACATAAGTATATCTTATGGTCTTGAAACAAATTTAAAAAAAAAAATGTTCGGTTTTAAATTATTTTTTTAAAACAAATTTACTTGTGTGAATAGTGTAAAAAAAATTAAAATTATTCGTAAAGGAATTGGGCCTTAATATTTTCATAAAAAAATAAATAAAAAAAAACCGTAGTTTCAAAATTACCGATACACATTTCTAAGTTGATTACAACAAATGTCATGGTAATTTTTATAAACTGAACCCAAATCCCTTGTCATACTTCCCACATCAGCCAATTATAGGATGTGTGTATTTCAATTATTCACTTATTCAAAGGGCATCTTTTGTCAGAGTCCACTCATGTGAAATAATGTGTGTAAAAATATTTATAAAATCAGCAATTAAAAAAAAGCTTCATATTGTTAGTTTAATATTAATTGTACATAAAAACGTATCACAATAAAACACAGTAATTTCGTAGTGATTTTTTTGACATTTATCAATGAACTTTGACCTTTTAAAACATAATTGTTTCTCTCGGGTTTCTATGGACAACGCATAAGTTGGTGCTGTATTTCCAGAAGTAATAAAGAAATTTTGAGTTTTCTGTTGGTTTTGACTTAAAACTATTATTGTTGTAAAACTACACACATAAGTATATTTAAATGATTGATTGATTTTCTTAATTATATTCTTTTGTATTTTCAAAAACAATTCACTTGTTATAAAGAGAAAAGTGCAAAATCAGTGTTAATATTTAATAAAAATCTTTATAATTAGTGTTTTTTAAGCTCAGAGGAACTTTAAAATGTAAAAAGCATGTAAGAGCGCTATATACGGCTGTGCCGAATCTTATATACCCTTCGCTACGTGTATCTATGTGTGTATATTAGTACATTTTTTCAAAACACACAAATATAATAATCTTTGTGTAAAAATAATTTATTTTTTGCTTTTTTTCCCAATTGACATGTCTTTCTTACCCACAAATATAATCATTTTTGTGTAAAAAACAAGAAAATGAAAAAAATTTATTTTTTGCTTCAAAATCGAAAATTGTTTTTCTTTATAATTCCCCAAAAGACAGTTACACATAAATATAATAATTTTTAAGTAAAAAAAAAAAAAACGAGGCAGTCGTCTTTTTTTGCTTATATCTCAGCCAGTTATTGATGGATCTTGCCAGTTTTCAATACCGATTTTTTCGAAAGCATTTCCAAAAGTTTAATCCCACATACAACCCTGGGTGGCCTATGGGAGCTACGAAAACTTGATTTCAACAGACAGACAGACAGACGGACAGATGGACATGGCTAAATCGACTTCCCTATCTATAAGGATCCCGAATATATATACTTTATAGGGTAGCAAATGAATATTGAAGAAATTACAAACGTAATGACAAACTTATATATACCCTCACCACTGTGTGATGGGTATAATAACACACAAAAATTTTATTCGAAGATAGCAATGGCATTTCTATTTAAAAATGATTTCGGGCATATGGCCACCGCGGATGTTCTCTGCCTAAAGGAAAGTCCGGTACTGGTCGAGAGTTTTCAAATCGCACCACCTCGGAGGCCATTTTTTCCAAATCAACTTGTTGCCAAATTTTGATTGTTGCGGTTAACGTATTGCACTAGCACCATCCTGTTAAAACCATATTTCACACGGATAAATAACATTCAAACAACGAAATCATTCATCATGGTGCGGTAATGATCTCCATTGACCGTAACGTGAGCTCCGGCTTCATTAAAAACAAAAGGGTCCAATGATGCCACCAGTGTGTAAACCGTTTCAAACGGTGCATTTTTCCGGATGTATTATGGGGTCTGTTGTTTATTGGTTTCAAATTTGCCGCATTGCTGAACACAACGAAGACGTCTATAAGTAACGCAAATTGATTATTGGTTTTAAAAGTAAATCTGGATAATTTGGTAACGTAGTTTAAGCGACAATCTATTCATGATGATTTGCCAGAGTGTATTGATCATAAATGTAAAACATTGAACGCTGTATGAGAGTTTGTTTGAAAGTTTGTTTCACAAATTGAGAAAATTGTCGGCAAAAAGCTAATTTGATTATTGTTTGGATATAAACGATTACAACTTGAATTTTGTTTAATGAATAAAAATGAAATCGTGATTGATCATTAAAATAATTTTTCGTAATTCAGTTCAAAAAACTTTAAAAGGTTTTGGTGTTGTTAAATTTCTTTTATTTTTATTTAAAAAATAATGGAAGTAAAAAAATCTCAAACAGGTAAACAAAATTCTTCTTGACTTCTACACAAAATTAAACACTTTGCTAGTTTTTTTTTTGATCCGGAAATTTAATAGAGAACGAACTTTTTATACCCTTCACCTAAGGTGATAAGGGTATATATAAGTTTGTCATTCCGTTTGTAATTTCTACAATATTATTTTTCGACCCCATAAAGTATATAAGTATATTCTGAATCCTTATAGATAGGGAAGTCGATTTAGCCATGTCCGTCTGTCTGTCTGTCTGTTGAAATCAAGTTTTATCAGCCCCCCGATGACGTACGGACGTGTTGTTGGTATCAAACGATCAGAAATTTTCATCAGAAATAAGCCAAACCAAAAAAGACGACTACCGTCTCTTGAAATCAAGTTTTCTCAGCCCCCCGATGTTGTACGGACGCGTTATTGGTATCAAACAATCAGAAATTAGACATGCCTTTTGATAAAGAAAAAAAAAACTTGTTTAGGCAAAATGCAATAATAAGTGGTGTCGATATATAAATGTATTATTAAAACAGGCAGATAGGCTGTTCTGTTCTTTTACCAGAATTGAAGTTTTCAGTGAACTCTAAATACTTATTTCTAAAATAAATAACTTTGGAGCGTCGTATTCCTTAAATTGTAAATATGTATTTTGCGAAATTTATTTATTTTTATTTTTTGAAGTCAACAGTGCAGATGCAAATTACGCAAAATAGCTTTAAAGTGCAATAACTATTTTACTTTGTCCAACTTTAAGTGGAATTTGTTTGTTTGTTTTTAGAATTGCGAACTGATTTTAAATAGATTAAAAAAAATGAAAGTAAGTATGTTAATCGAATAGAGGAAATATTAGCAAACCGCGCTGTTTTTTAGCCTTAACTCTGTTTAAATACTTAAATCTTATGAACAAAGTTGTATTGGCATTGATTAACAACGGCCTTAAACAAAAAACGACATACGAGACAAATTATAATAGTATGAACAAATTTGAACACTAAACTAAATTATTGCAAGAAACTTGGAAATAATTCAAAAAACAATATAAATAAATGACTACAATATGAACTTAAAACATGTGTGGTCCGATTCTTTTGATAGATTTACAGTCATTCACTTTGTTTTTCATGTTTTTTTCTGGTGTTTTCGATTATTTGTTTTTTTTTTTGGCAAACATTAATACAAACCCAACGACAAGCCTTTTTTATTTGGCTGCTCTTATCGTTGGTTGGTTACATAAAAGACTCCTTAAAAATAACAAAAGCAACCAGAGACACAAACTTGGGCAAAATATCCACAATAAAATAAAAAACAAAACCAAAGGCAACAGAAAACTTACGAAAAAATAATCGATTGAACGTGTTTAACATCACATGAATTACAATTACGACACCTGTTGCATGCCGCCAAAAAAAAGACACAGCAACAACAATAACAACAGTGACATCAAAAATATACATTCATACACATTATTACATATACAGCAGTTTGTTTTATACAATTTGACTTTAAAATTGAAAGCGAAAGATTCGTATAAATCAAAAGAAAAACGAAAAAACACTTTTTAGAGAATTCGTTATTGTGGGAGCATAAGCTGCAGCAGCAACAACAAACCAATTTGCAGCTTATTGGGATTCACCTAAATTTTTTTATACTTTGGGATAAATTCAAGCGCCATGAACTTAGATACACCAACAACAACTGCATAACATTAATGCATCAGCATCATCATCTACTACAATCATCGACATTGCTTTAAAATCACTGGTATTTTCATGTTTGCAGTTGTTGTCTGCCTCCTTGCTTTCTCCTTGCAATTAATCTTTCCGTCATTTAATTTAATTAAAATATCAGATCTTATTCACTATGAAAATTGTTCTATTTAAATACAATTTTTTTTTTTGGCAATTAATTTTATGCATAATTTCAAAACTTTAATGGCCTATAGTTACGGTGACCATTCGTTCTGTATTATACAGAACAGTACTGTACTTGAGAGCCCCGTTCAGTATAAATTATTTTTATGGAAAAACCCTTCAAATGTTCTGTATTTTATTTCGAGTTCATTGTTTATACTGTATTTTTATAAGTTAAAATAATATTTTGTTAAACATGTTAACATAAATTTTGTAATACCACATCGTAAAGTAATACAGTTTGGCGTATGTATTTATAAGGATGTCATAAGGGTAGTTAAAGTCATAAAGTTTTTTCGCCGATATCTTTGCGGATTTTGGGCAAACTTATCAATTTTTTTTCAAATGACCAGGAAGACATGTCCTACACACAAATATTACAAACATATCTGGGCTACTGAATAAACCTAAGTAAAAATGAAGACCATTAGGGGTATTTTAACAGCAAAATTAAACTATAATTTCAATGATATAGAATTTAAAAATATTTAATAAAAAGGAAAATTTATTAATCGAAAAATATAAAAATCTGTTGTGTTTTTTTCTAATATGTAAATATGTATGTATAAATGTGTGAATTTTTTATGTTTATAATAATGTTACTTTTTGAAGTTTTTGTCAAACTCTTTTTTTTTTTGTACAATATATTTTTGTTTTTATAGGAAATCAGTGTATTTAAATGAATCTTTAATTGTTTGTTCGAACAAGAAAAAATTAAAACAAAAGTTTATTTTTTCCTTGTTCTGTATTTTGATTAAAAAAGTATGGTCACCGTACCTATCGAGCTAACGCATAACGCACGTTTCTAAGCTGTATTTAGAACGAAACATATGTAACTTTATGACTACTTGTCTGAAGAATTAGGCGTTAAAAACATTATTTTCAGAAGAAAAGCGTTAAATAACAAAGCAGCAACAGCATACAAAAATTGTTTGCCTCATTTGCAATTTTTTATGTAACTAATCTATAAATATCCAAGTTATAAAGATTAAAACTAATATGATTCCAAAAATATTTTATAAAATGTATTTTTTACCTAGTCACCCTCGTCTTTCGTCCGATCAGCTTAAAGATTTAATAAGATATTAAATAGCAAATGTTATATTTCTTTGGGTTAAACAAAAATTAAACGACTAATTAAATTATGTTATAATTACTGAAACTATATACATAAACTGTAGTAAAACGTAGGGCCGTACAAATTCTAAAAATTTCAAATCCCAATCTCTAGTTTTTTTTTTGAATTTTGTTTTGAAATTAAGTTATTATTGTATAATTGAACTACATATATTGCTTTATGTCAGTGTTAATCCACAAAGTAATGTTAAACAAATTCATTGGCAAGGGGTGAACCCTTTGTTTTATAATTATCAATGTGTGCATTTTACTATTCTGTTTATAGAAGTTTTTTCAGCTTAAAAATCCTGAATTTTGTGGATAAGCAGGAGCTGCCTTAAAAAAACTTATTTTTGGATGAATTGAAATTGTATGCGTTATAAAAGTGAATTTAGTTAGTGTTGTATCAAAATTAGATTAAATTGTAAAATATTTTTATAGCGGAAACATTGTTATCAATTGATATTTGATGTTTGTTAAAAATACGATATAAAAAAACACCCTTGCGATTGTTAATGATTTCTATGCACGTCTTTTTATATATTAAAAAAATGTTTAGTTAAAGTATTTTGACACATATTAATTCGTTAAAATGCGGAAGTGGATTTGTATCTTAAAAAC
Organism: Paykullia maculata; assembly: GCA_003055125.1. Taxonomy (NCBI): domain Eukaryota; kingdom Metazoa; phylum Arthropoda; class Insecta; order Diptera; family Rhinophoridae; genus Paykullia; species Paykullia maculata. The sequence goes on from NDXZ01000221.1 coordinate 10,540, forward strand.
CTTGCCAATTATGTAGATAAAAAGTGAAAAGTGATTGAAGCTCAGCAACTTAAAATTAGTTTTATCCCGTTAAAAGTGCGATTTGTTTACTGGAGTTCCCTGTAAGTGGTAGCGCAATTTCATTGTTTAAAAATTTGCTTCAGATTTCGCAAACAGTTTAAAAAAAAATATTGGCCCATAATCATAGTCATAAACAAAGTGTACTTTAAGAGTTGTAAAGTATACTTTTAAAAAAAGTATGCTTTTTGTATACTATAGACGAGTTAAAATGAACTTTTAATGTAAAAGTCTGCTTTAAACTGCAGCTGTTTTTAACTCACCTAAAAACACAAAATGAGCAGCTTTTATGCTTGATTTCATAATTTTTTTATATATTATTTTATTTAAAAAAGGTCAATAAGTCCTCGTAATGTTGTTTTTTACTTTTTTTTACACAATAAAAACATTTCATCATAAAATGTTGGCATTTTTTATTTCATCTTTTTTGGTTTATTCGTCAACAATATCAAAATCAGCTGATCAAAGTTGCCACTTGCTCATATTTTTTTATAATTTGTATGAAAACATTTTACTATTATATGTGTCACCCATTTAAAGGTGGGTTAGTTTAAAACATACTTTATTTTTGACTATACAGTGGACGTCCAATAGTACGAATTATATAATGTCAGGCCTTTTCGTAATGTTGTAAAATTCGTACTATTGGACAAAAATTTTACTCCATTTT
>NDXZ01000228.1:0-13225 GCA_003055125.1 Paykullia maculata
AATATGATCAAAATTTTCATTAAATGCTGGGTGGGCAATATAAAATACAATGATTGATATACATATATGTATGTATGTATGTAGTATGCACATACATACATATGTATAAATGTTTAATATCGTAAGTAGGCTAAATTTGTTTTGATGTTTTAGCATATAATCAATACGTGAGAAAAAACAAGTAAGAGCGCTATAATTGGCTGAGCCAAATCTTATATATCCTTCACCATTTTTGGCCCATTTGGGCAAAAGGTCCAATTTTTTTAACAAACAAAACAAAAATTTTGGTGTGTGTTTTCAATACCGATTTTCTCGAAAGTATTTCCAAAAGTTTGATACCACATACAACCCTGGGTGACCTATGGGAGCTACGAAAACTTGATTTCAACCAACACACGGACAGACGGATAGACGGACAGACGGACATGGCTAAATCGATTCCATATCTATAAGGATCCAGAATATGTATACTTTATGGGGTCGCAAATGAATATTGTAGAAATTACGGAATGACAAACCTATATAAACCCTTGCCACCTATGGTGAAGGGTATAAAAATAGACAAACATATGTATGTATGTACATATATTTCTTGCATTCGTATTACAGGCTTAAAATATAAAAATATGTATGTTAAGAATAATATACAAAACTTCTTTAATTTTAATAAAAATGAAAATTAATTTGATAATTTGGAATAACTAAATTAAAATCGAAAATGTTTAATATATGTCACGTTCCTGTTGCCTAATATTTTTGAAAATAAATTAAAATCAGCCCCTATAAAAATTCTATTTATTATATTCCACTAAATTGTTGCAGTTAAAACCTAAAACATATAAAAGTCTACAAAACCAAACACAAACCATTTCATTTCTGTACAATTTTTAAAGATTGAGAGAGAGATAGATATTCAGAAAAAGGTGTGTTTTATACATACATCCATATTTATGTACGATCCAAACATATGTTTGTATCTTAAAATTTAAAATAAAGGACCAAATTAAAAATGAAAAGTAAGTTGTGATTAGCAAATACGTTTTCATACCCTTTACCTAAGGTGATAAGGGTATATATTAGTTTGTCATTCCGTTTGTAATTTCTACAATATTAATTTGCGATCCCATAAAGTATATATATTCTGAATCCTTATAGATAGGGAAGTCGATTTAGCCATGTCCGTCTGTCCGTTTGTTGAAACTTTTCTCAGCCCCCCCGATGACGTACGGGTACGTTTTTGGTATCAAACTATCAGAAATTTTCCCGAGATTCTTGCTATTGATCACCAAAATCCGACAATTAACAAGATATAAGCAAAAACAAATGTATTTTTTTTACACAAAAATTATTATATTTTTGTGTAAGACATGCCTTTTGAGAAGTTAAAAAATTTTTTTTCGAGATACATATGTATAGGCAAACAATTTTTTTTTTAACGTAAATACACGCAGTGAAGGGTATAAAAGATTTAGCACAGCCAAAGAAAGCGCTCTTATTTGTTTTTATAATCTGTTTATTAAACATTAAAAGAATTACTTTCATTTCATTAAATTTTTTTTTTTTTATAAAACGAAAACCCAATAAAAAAGTCGCTATTAAACGAAAATATCGAAAGTTTTCTAAAAAAAAATAAATAACAAAAAATATAATCGTGATAAATAATTTAATGAAATCCAAAAACCTGTTGAAAAAAATGTAAAAAAAAAATTCACCAAAAATTAATGAAAAGAACATTTATCGGAATTTTTCAACAAAGAGAAAATTTTCTCAAAAAAAAATTTTTTTAAAATTTCTGTAAGTCAAAAATTCAAAAATTCTTTTAAATATTTCTGGTTAGAAGAAACAAAATTTCTATAAAAATAAAATTTATCAAAAATTTTTTATAAAATTAATTTTATCAAAAATTTTTCAGAATTCGCTATTAAGAGAAAATTAATCTAAATTTCTTTAAGAAACTTATATTTTTAATTTGTTTGCAAAGATATTAACAAGTGGAACACTTCTCCAAACATTTTATGTGAAAAGAAAATTTATTGAAAATTAACTTTAAAGAGAAATTTTATCGAAAATATTTTGAAAAAAAAAATTAAAACATGAATGTTTAACGATCGCCGGTAAAGAATGTAAAAAGAAAATTTAGCAAACATTTTCTATAAAGAGAACAATAAAAAAAAATAATTTCGAAAGAAAATTTATCAGAAATTTGCTAGAAACTAAAAAAAAAACATTAGAAATATTTGTAAAGAAGTTGCTAATAATAGTGCATTACATTACACTGTAATCTAGTACTTGTCATATTTTCATATATTTTATTGAACTTATTTATTATAAATTTATTAATGAATTTTATTCTGGCTTAAAGTTCTTATATTTTTGAAAGTGTGATATGTTGAGAATGTTATTATTTTATTAAAAATTCAGTTTTACCATATGAAATTAGCCGAGTGGAATGCATTTTCGAAACCAGCTACGATTTCATCGTCAGCACTCTTTTTCTCATCGGTACGAGAAAATCTAGTTAATTTTTCCAGATTTCCCACACAAAACAAAATCTTTTTCGTTACTAGACTACGACAAAATCTACTTTAAATATAGTAGTACTTAGTGATGCAACTATGGGTTTGTTCCAACATTAAATAAATAAAATTACAAAAATAAATGAACTGCCGGCTATTAATGAAAGGTAACGTACGTGTTGATAATCTAACAGACATTTATAGTGACATAAAATGTATGGCCGAAATCTAGCTCATGTCAAAAAACGTAGTGTAAACTTTATAGATTTTAAAAAGATTTCAATTCAAATTCAATAGATTTCGGTGTAATGTAAATTCACTATAAGAGGAAATAAAACGCTTGATTTTGTAAAATGAAAAATTTATAAAAATTTCTAAAAAAAAATTTTTTTTGTATGAAAAATATTCTTCCCCAAAGACAAAGGTATACCAAGAATATTCTGCAAATAATTTACAAAATAATTTCGACCACATTCATTATAATAAATAAATCTTTTGCATTTATTTCTCTAAAACGGCGTTCGTTGCCTTTTAAAAAGGGCTACACAACACACACACAAAAGAGAATTTGCACTGTATTGGTCCTAAAGGTAACAGGAAAAATACGATTTAATTTAATTCTTTCTACAAAATGTTCACCTTCTTGCCGGAACGTATTTATGACCATTTAGTCTATCTTTTAACATGTTTTTATATCGTTAATGTATGTGTTTATTTTATATGGAAGCAAAGTATAAAAAAACCACGTGCAAAGATAAAACCCAGCTGCTGTTAAGAATAAATATTAGTAGGAAAAGAATTTATTATGCTGGTATTAATTATACATACTTTAAAAGAGGAACGTAAATTCAAACTTTATAGCTCATCTTAAATTTCCACTTCTTTGCAGTGGTCAAAACACATATTTATGTACATAAAAGTAAAGAGCAAGACTACGTTAATAACTTTTTCTTCAAAGCCTGATTCCTTAGACTAATGCAAAAAAAAAAAAAAAATAACACCTTCACACGTCCATGCAACGAAAACACAGGGTTTTTAAAAAACATGTGTACCACCACAAGGCACAACAAGTTTCTGTCCATTAAAAACGGGCAAAAACAAATATCGACTTATAAAACAAACTTGTTGAAACTCGTTGAAATCTCTACAGACTCCAACAAACTTTAAAATTCAAAATGCATAACTTTGCAAAGTTTTTCAAACACGTAGCAGCTTAACCATTATTATCGCCTGGACTTTCGGTTTGTAATAGAGTTTTAATGATAAAAAAAAAATTATCAAAAATCATAAAAAGTTAGTTTTGTATTTGTTTTCCTTCAACTTATTATAGTCACACTGCTGTAAACTATTGGCAATTGTTGCTTAACATGCCGAAGTCATTATTGTTGGTATAATCTTTAAAACGCAAATCCCAGTTTACTTTACTGTTTTCTTTTTGAAAAGTTTTTGTCAAATCAAAGCATTATGTAGTTATGATTTTCTTTTCTGTAATGTGTTTTTACACTTTTTTTCAATTATACAAAATATTTTTTGAAAATGTATCAAATGAAATACAGGGTGTTTTTTTCTTAAAAAAAGAGAACTTTAAATTAAAGTAAAATACAATTTACTTTATGGCGTTCATATCTTATCTGGATGTTCTATTTTCATAAACTCTTAAGCTGAATTCACTCATTGTGTCTAAACAAAAATTTTGTACGAACACTTTTTTTTTATATAAAATTTCCGGACAAATTTTTTGTTCAGACATAATGGGTAAATTCAGCTTTACTTTAATAAAAGCGGTGAGGGAGGGGGAGATTTGACCCCCTTTGCCCTATTTTACGTCCTCTAGCGATATGAAATATATCCTTTGACCTATTCTTATACCTAACAAATACAGATACAAAATTTTATAAAAATCAGTCCTCTTTTTACATATATATGTACATAGGTTAAAAGTGGGCGTGGCATCCAAAATTTGCCAAAAAAATTTAGCCTATTGTTCTTTTTAGATTATACGTAATATTTCAAAAAAACCGGTTTATTGGTGTGGGGGGGGGAGATTTTACCCCTTTTACTATATTTTACGCCTTCTACCGGGCTGATTTGTGAATCTAAACCATCCAGGGCGCCACCCAAACGCATAAAAAAATTTATTCAAATCGGTCCAGCCGTTTAGAAGGAGTTCAGTCACATACACACGTACAGTCGAGTTATATATATAAAGATAAATATTAACATTTTTTATATATTTGACTTTTGACCTAAATGCGGGTCACGAAAGCGTTGTCAGATTTGGCTCAAATATTCAGCACTGAAGCTTTAGACTTGTTGTCTAAACCGGCACGCCTTCAAAATCAAGAAAAAAAAACATCGGCTGTAACCCGAAGGTATATTATTGTTAACAATTTCTGACAATTTTGTCTTTAGACGAATAAAATCTTGTAAAGGAATTTAGGGCTAAATACAAATAAAGATAATGTTCTTTTTTTTGTTAACAAAAAAAATTTATAGCTTTAATTCCTTTAAAAATCTGACCGCAAATTGCTTTTGCTTAAAACATCATCAAAAATCTCTTGTTTTAATCTAATTAACTTCTTTTGTGGATTTTCGTCGTAAACAGCATCAACATCTGGCCAATAAATTTAATTCCAAATTCCATTTCATTTTGTTTAAACTTTTATTGTTTGTTGAAAAAACTGGCATTTGAAAGCCAAAAAAATAAAATGGTTCAGTCACACTTTGCCCAATCCCAAGGGGTCAATTAACAATTAATTCAAATTGTGCTTTTAAGTATTAGGAAAGAAAAATCAACTTAATTAGTCATTTAGGTAACTTGAACACAAATCTCAACTATTTTCCAGATATCAAGGGAATAACTTATAAAATTAGGACAGAGATTAGAAAACTTTTTATTTCTTTTATCTATTTTATTTTTATTTTTTTTTAGTTTGTAAATTATTTTAAGAATCATGTTTGTATGCCATTGTGTATTAAATATAAAAAAAAAAATATTTTATCATTAATGCAATTATTTTTTTTTTGTTAACATTAAAAAAGTTCTTATTAATAAGCTTACCTTTGTTGTTTCTTCATTTTCTACTGGCGCTGTTACGGTTAAAAAATAAACATTATTGCCCGCCAATGAGCGACAAAGTAATCTTAATTTACAAAACTTCGATTTAATTGGATTATTTTGTATTTCCAATAAATAGTCCTGCAAATAAAGTGAAAAAATAAAACTCATAAAAAAATTGTTAAATTTGTATTTTTCTCATTGAGCTATTGAAAGTGTTATTTATAATGTTTAAAATTTTTAAAAATTAGAAAGTTTATTAAAATTTGTATTTACCAAGACATGTTTCTTTGTCAATTTTTGATAAACAGAAAAACTATAAATAAAACCTTTTAACAAAGATTTTTTGTATGCAAATAAAGTAATTTTTTTTTGGTTTTTAGAACATTATTTTTTTCTATTTTAATTTGCTTATTTTTTTATTTACAATCTGCATTTAGACGCGGAAACATTTGGAAGGAAACCATTTACTTCCATATTCATAACAAATTTTAAAGTTTATTGAAAGAAATTTTCATACAACAAATTTAAAAATTGTTAATGAATATTGGGGTTAGTTTGTTAGCATACCACGGGTGGGGAAGAGAGCATCGTTTTTGTGTTTGGTATTCGGCGATACGCTTTGTTAAAATTTACTTTGGTTTATTTCTTTTTTTTCTGGCGTTGTTTTGTGTGGTTTTAACAACAATAATAATAAGGAATGTTGCCGACTACATGTTCGTCTGTGTGAACGCGAAAAACAAAAGAGAATTTCAGACGTTTTTCTTCCAAATGTTCGCCCATCTAAACTCGAACATATAAAGAAAAAACTTAAACTGAAACACCTAAGGTGTCGATCAAAGAGTGTTGATGATGAAACCGTAGCTGATTTCGAAATTTACAAAAACGAACTTGAGCCAGAATAAATAATTGTTTATTATTGTTTTTTTTATTTGACTTTAGTTTAAAATTTATGAAATACTAGCCTGGACCCGGTCTGGTTACTCAAAGTTTCCCCTTTTTCTACCACGTAAATTTTATTCAAATCGGATCAGTTTCTTACTAATTAAAACTTTTTCCGTTTTCCCGGTTTTTATCCGTATATGTTTGAATTTTGTTGAAAAAGTATCGAATACGTATTCCTTAGTTTTTAGATAAGTGACGCACGTGATTTAAAAAATGTCTCTATGCTTCTTGGTATAATAGTAATAAGGGCCCAAAAAAAAGTACCAAAATATAATTTATACCCGTTTTTACCCCCAGACACCCAAATTTCAAAAATAGTTGACGTTTCAGCATTTCCTTGTTGTCTTCATTAGCATTAATAAATGTACATATGTTTGTACGAAGGAGAAAACCAATACAAATTTTGAATTGCATACGGACAAGTTAGTAAATACAGACCTTCCACAAGAAAATTTGCTCAATGTAAACCCAGGCTTGTTCTGTGGAATTTCATTATCATCAATGTTTTAACAAATATTTAAAAACGTTTAATCTTAATGTTAAATAACAATTTCTTTTTTAATTTTTTCAGATCTGTCTTTTAAGTATTTAAAGGTAAGGATTTTTCATATATTAATTATATATTAAACTTAAAATCTAATTTGCAAACCGAAATATTAAACTTAATAACCCTATAATTAGTTTCAAAATATTGAAAAGAAATAAAAATTTATATAAAAACAATTTTTTTATAAAAAGAACCTTTAGCTTAATGAATAAATTTGTAAAAGTATCATTAAAAATGTAAAATACTAGAATAATATGTAAGTAAAAAACTTTATAATAATTTCACATGAATTTTTTATTAAATAAATTCTAAGGTCTTAAGTATATTTTTCCTAATTCTTTTTTTCGTCCTTCGTCTAACGTCAAAATAAATCTTTAAAGCATCACAAGTAATAAATTAAACTCACCTGTAAATCACTGTAGGTATAAGGGAAACTGTGTGCAAAAAATACTGTATCATCATCATGTTCAAATTCAATATTAAAAGTCAACGTATATGTTGAATTATCTTCATCCTCTTCACTAGACTGGCTGCTGCTAAATAAATTGTTATTGTCATCGCGCATTAAGTGAAAAAGAAAATTAAACAAAAAACAGATACAAAAATATAAATGGGGAAAAGCCAAAGAAAAAGACATCTTAGAAAAACTCGTTAAATAAATTATCTTAATATCAGAGCTATTTAAATATCGATTTATTATTTTTCGCTATTTTTTATTTTCACTTACTCATCATCATTACGATAATAACAGATGTTGTCGCCACAACGTTTCCATCCTTCAGTTTTTATGTTGGCATTTATGGTGGAATACATGACTGGACGCATGCCTTCATTGTACAAACTGTCTTGTTTGAGCAAGTTAACAATAGAAAATCTGGAAAATTACAAAAAAAAGAGGAATTTTAAAAAGGTGTTTAAATTCCGATCGAAATTGATTTTTTTGGTTCCCAAACTAAATCGAACCTAATAATCGGTCCATACACAAACTAACGGAAACTGAAGTAACCCATAGACACCGACTGTATGAACTAGTACAACTAAGAATGTGTTAGAGAAATTGACAGAATCTGTGTGTGTGTGGAGTCACACAGACATTGCAGTAAGAAAACGAGAGTTTTGTTTTTAAATCTAAAAATTCTTATGTGTTATGTGGAACATGGGGATTGTTTCTGGGCAGAATAAAAATTTCGAAAACCGATCAAAATTGTTATTTCTTTTGCTTTTAACATTAGTAAATATCACAATTTGAACATGCGAAAATAATAGAAACTTATTTTATTTATCTTTAAAGGAAAGGAAAAAGAAACACAGATTTAATAGGCGCCAACAAGTCTTGACAGGGACTAGTGAGTGTTCTATTTAAAAAAATGGCGTTACTCACCTATAAATCATATTTTTCTTTGTTCTTTTTACACGAAAATAAAACCATTGTCTCGAACGGCTCGTATACAAATCGGGTCTCAAATACAGCTCATAATAAGAGGGTGTAATTAGTATGGCCTTCGCTAGATTGCCCGACTCAAAACGTGATTCAAACTCCAAACCACTATATTCATCAGCATTGTATGGATGGCAATTGGTTAAGAACTTAGAACCGCCAACAGCTGAACGGCTAAACTGTGGTAAATGAGAAATTTTATTTGATTTAGAATCATTAGAGGTACAAAGTTGTGAGCGTTTAGTTTGATCTTGATAATCACTACTGCTACTATAGGGTGTTGAGTTGTTTAGTGATAGGGATAAAACGCTATTATAACTGAAATTTTTGGGGGTTAAGGAAGATTCAGGAATATTGATTGTGCAGGGTTTCGGCATAAGCTTGAATTTTTTAAGGATTGGCACAGATGGTGAAGTGGTTGGTGATAATTTGACCAATTCGTTCAGATTGATGGACATGTCGGCATTAAATAAAGGATTTTGTTTTAAGTTTTCATATTTAGTTCCGAAGGAAGTTAAATTATTTGCATTTTTACGTTCTTTTAAAGGACTGTCGGCATTTGCATGAGGGGAAGTTTTAGTGTTAGACCCACTTAAAGCTACTTGTAAATCTGCCATTTGTGCATCAGTTAGTCTTACAGGTGGTATTGCTTTAAAATGTGGTTTTATATTTTGATCTATTTGTGTCTTAATAAAGGTCGGTGTGGCGGCCAAGTATTCCGGCGACTTATTTGCCCATATACTGTCGATTTCTTCTTTTGTTATCACAGGCTCTTCCAGGGGTTTTTTGCTTTTATGTTTCTTACGGATTTCAGATTTTTCCGATTTATCAGCCTCTTCACCGTCTAAAGTTTTATCGGCTTCTTCATGCTTGTCGGCAATATCTTTTTCTTCGCCGTCTTCATCATCTTCATCATCATCATCTTCTGCATTAGAATTGCTGGATGATCTTGGTTCAAGAGTATTTAAAAGATTTGTTATAGTCTGTTTAACTATTATGTCCTGACCACCCGCGAGACGATGTACAGCAGACGAAGAAGCCTGTGATTCACAGGAAGACACATCAGAGTCACTTGATTCTTCGGGTATAAGAGGTTTCGGTTTTGTTAGATTGCTTTTATCCTAAATGAGAGAAAAATCAACCAGTCGTATTCAAGAGAATTAATTTTTACTTAACTACGTGTTAACTAAAAACAACTCAAGCAGGAACCGAAAAGCTTTTGGGTTAGATTGTGTTAGTAGACATAACGAATTATAATTTTTTAAACTTTAAAATTTTTTTTATTTTCATCTAGGCCCTTAAATGTCAATATTTTTTTTTTATTTAAATGCCTAGATGGAATACAAATAAACGTTTGTCTGTTAAATTGTTTTCATGTAATTTTTTTCTTCTTTTTATTGATTTTTAAAATCATTTAAAACTTGAACAAATTTTCTTTAAGATTTAAAAAACCTTCAACTTCAAAAACTTCAGACCGTGCATAAGAAGCTAGTATTCTAAATATTTGAAATATAATAAATAAATTAAATTTTTTACAGGTTTAACATTTAACGTTTTTTTTTTTTTTGAATTAGAGTGGAGGAGTTTACCCCGTATTAAATATTTGTTGTTTGATAAATTCCTTTTACATTTTGTTGTTGAAAAATTAATGCACCCAAAATTTAACAGCAAAAAAGAAGTACCAAACGCGGTTCTTTCAAAAGTAAAAGTTATAAAAATTTTCCTAAATCAAAAATTTTCAATTTATTTACAATTTATTACCAGTTTTACTTTATTTAAAATAAAATATCTCATGATTCCTGTTTTTGTAAAAAACGTGTACATTTTGAATTTTCCTAGTTAAACAATAAAAAAAGACATGTTTTTGGGCTTTTTGTGTTGTTCTTTTACCGCTTTCTACATATATGAAAACCAATATAAACAAATCAAAAAGCAGGTAGTTGATGTGTTTTTATTTAAATTGTTGTTGCTATCTTTTGTTTATGTAGTGTGACATTATTTTTGTTGTACTAAAACAAGTTTAAGGTCTTTTCTAGTTGTTTAAGTAAAAAACGAAAGATAAACATAGAAATAAGTATGTCTAGATGTGTGTGTGTATAAAATGCACGTAGATACATACAAATAAGTATAAAAACTCATTTCATATTGTCTCTGGTTGTTTCTCTGTCTCTTGTTCTTGAGCTTATTTTATTGCGAAATGTCATTGTTGTTATTATATTACAAAAAAAAAAAACACCCCTACGTATACGTTTTGTTAAATATTTCATTCAACTACATGTCGTTGTTTGTTTGATATGCTTGTTTTGCTTCATTTTCTTGCTGTAGTTGTTTTTGCTTCTCACTCTTTTTTTTTCAAGAAAATAGTGTTTTTGTTTGTTTCTTCTTAAATGTATTTTTTGTTTTTTCATATGTACTTAATTTTTCGAGAGTAAGAGTGCATATTAAATATTTGTTTACTGTTATACTACATATTTGTTTTTATAAAAGTGTTTCTGCTAGAATATATTGTTGCTGTTATACTAGTTAAAAATGCTAAATGTAATGCTAACAAATTCGTAGCTTCTTTTTTTTTATACATTCTTTGTAAGCAAAATATAAACAGACAAAAAAAAATGATATTTTTAATAAAAGCTTTACATTATCATTACCAAACAAAAAATTATTAACTACATACAAACAACTCAAACAATATAAATTTGTATATGCAAAACATTAAATTATCATTTTCATAAAATTTTAATGATACTTACATAGTTAACAGCACTTATAGGATTGTAGTTAAATACTACAATGCCATTTTCTTCGCCAACCGGATTTGGTTTTTTCTCGTTGCCTGTCTGTTGGTAAAATGGCTCAGGCTGTTGCGGTACATTCGGAATGTGCTTAATTCGTTCTCCAATGACCTGTTAGGCAAAGAAATAAAAAGAAATTAATAAATAATTAAGTGTTAAAAATTATATAGAAATGATTTACATATTATAATAATGATAATGATTAAATAATGTTACTTAAGTTTTATGTTCTTGGAATTGGAAATGGAAGGTTTCTTTTAATTAGTTTGTTTATTTGTACTAGAATTATTTAATTTCCACAATCAGCGTTGTCAACTTTGAAATTTCAAAACGCACTAAAATAAAGAAAAAAACGCGCCATATAGAAAAAAAAACGCACCAAGCTTAGAATTTCTTTTTTAATTAAAATGTTTATTCAATTAATTTTGCATAAAAAGTGTATTATTTTTTGTATTAAAAATATAACAAAAAAACAGTCTTTTACAGTTCAGGGTTTTAAATACATATACATATATCTTTAAATATTTCTTTTAATAAACAGAAGTTTTATTAATTTTAGTTTTACAGCTTTTTATGTAAAATTTTCACACTTCTTTTACACCACACAACGCATTTTATAAAAAACGAACGATGATCTTGACAATACTTTGCCTTTGACAGCAACTTTAACTACAAAAACAATTACTATTAAAATCTAAAAGGGAGAGCAAATTTCATAAAATGTTTCTTTTTCTTTACACAACACAAATTATATACAACAACAATGCCGTTCTACTTTGTGCATATGATTTGGTACGTCTTAAACATCATAACTTCTTATTCTTATTGTGGTCTGTAAAATTGAAATTTAAAATTGTTTGATGATAAAATTGAACTTTTGAATAAAATGGTATTGAAACAGGTGTATTTTATTGTACGAAGGTTTTTTCTCATACTGAAACAAAAAAAAGCTTACCGAAATTAAAAAAAAGCTCTCCGCGCACCAACCTCGAAATTTTTTGCGCAAAAAATGAAAAAAAGCACCACAAATGGTGCGAAACACACCAAGTTGACAACGCTGTCCACAATATATTTATTCTACGAAATACTCTTTGATATTCTTTCGAACTATTAACAATGTCGTGAATTCATTATTTTTATAGAATAAATACTCGTTAAACTTGCAACAAAAAAAGACGATGACAAAAAAACATTAGGAAATTAATAAACAAAAATAATTACTATATAAAACTTAAATAATTAAGGCGAAAAAAAAACAAAAATAAAATTGCAAATGTTGTATTCAACGTTAACTAGGGACGACGTTATTTAGTAGAAAGTAAAGAAAAAAATAAAATAAAATGGCAATTACTAAATGAAATTGTGTTTTGCTCCTTGAGGTACAATGAAACAAAAGTCTGTATAAAACATTATATTTTTGCATTAAATTAAATGATGAAAAAAGGAAAAATGTTCAAAGGGAGGGATTAAAACGATGCCGTTTCATGTTTTACATAAATTAACAATTTTTACAAGCAAACTGTATTACAAAGCAAAAACATATTTAGAAGAAGCATCAGAACCTATATAAAATTGACTTGTTTTGTGGTTAATTTTTTGTGTTTTCTTTTCGCAGAACCATGAAAATGTGTATCATTTTTTTTATTTTGCACAAAGACGGAAATACTGTTTTCTGAAAATTTCTAATAAATACATAAAAAATTCTATGGGAAGAAATTGTGAATACTTGGGCCATTCGCACGAAATAAATTTGTTTATCTCTTTTATAGTTTGTTCTTTCTAACATTTACTGTTTCTTTCTATCAATTCTACATTAATTCAATGAAAAAAATGTATCATAAGGGCTTATGTATATACTCATTAACTTTGTTGATTGCCTTCTGTACCATTCATTTTTGTTATGCCTTTACACATCAAGCAATGAAATAA